>UPTC01000102.1:48314-71103 GCA_900537255.1 Acanthocheilonema viteae | reverse complement strand
TTTATATCATTTATAATAATTGTATTAATATTATTTGTATTTGAAATTATTCATACTTTTATTCTTGCAATTCTGAGCTCTCAGAATTGATTACATATTTTAGTTCTCAAAATTGTTACAAATCCTGAATTACAAAATTGTTACAAATTTTGATTCTCAGGATTTTTAGAAATCCTGATTTTCAAAATTTTGGTTCCCAGAATAGTTATATATCTTAGTTATCAGAATTATTGGAACATTTTTTTCGGATACTTTTTAATGAAAATATATTGCAATTGAATGGTCACTGATTGATTAACTAAATGATCGATGACTTACTTGATTTTATATTGGATATAAAGGAATGTTGTAATCAATCTAACCATCCTGGACAAAAGCAATTTAAAAAAAAAAGAAAAAATTCTAGTATTGATACTCTAAAACTGGTAGATAAGAAGAATATGTCATCACCTGATGTCCATTCATTGTTCATTTGAATGGATGAACTGCTAAAAGATTGAAAAAAAAACGGAACCGAAAAATTTATTAAGCAATGAAAAAAGTTTGCAAGGGAAAAAAAAGCAAACTAAAAACTAAACATTTGACATCAATTGCATATGCCGAAGTTAATCATTTTGAGCTGACTTTGACGAAAAGTAACAAATAGAAGAATTTACACATTTTAACAAAAATTTTGTTAAACTTTTTTTTTACTTTAGTTTGTAATCATTATTAGAAGCTTTCTTACTAGCTTTTTTCCAAAAAAAAAGTTAGTTACACAAATTTTGTTAGTAAGTGAAAAAGTTTGTCGTTTCCAAAAATGCTTTGCAATTTTGTTAAAATGAATTGAGATCGAAAAAAATTGGTTAAAAGTGAAAAAGCCTAAAGGCAAGGAAGTAGCAGAAAGCTAATTTTTATCCTCCAAATATCATGATTTCCATCCCATTCAATCCATCGCCCTCAACTTCTTATCACTTCTTTCTTCCTTCTTGTCCCTCTTCATCACATTTTCAACCTCTCTATGTATTGATAATTACATTTGTCGTATGGCGAAGACGCAGTTGAAATTTGCATTCTCAATTTTTAGGTACAGATTGCGCTTTTCATTGTAGCACGTTGTCCCAACGAAATTTTCATTCCATTCAAAAAGTCAAAACCATTGCAATAAACTTTGTGCACATTTTTCCATTCCACAGACTCTTTTTTCTAAATTTTTGAAAAATTCAACCAAACATTCAGATTAGTTACACAAATTTTGTTAGTTAAAAAAGAACGCAGGCAAATTGATTGTAAATTTAATGAAATTTGAATAAATTTAAATGTGCAGAGCAAATTTAAATTTGACGTCCATTTTTAATAAATGCTACATATATTATTCAATCAATAGATAGATGAGCCCTCATAAAAGATTCAAAAAAAGTGTAAACTGTATAATGAATTTATAATAATTCGGTTATTCAAAATAATTCTACTAAAAAAAAGAACAGAAATAATGTAAACTATCCTGAAACATTTCCCATTTTATACCTGTAGAAGTAATAAATGTTAAAACGAAAAAACAATGGATTTGTGGAAAAATAAAATGGTCAAAAAATCAAATAGACATGAATGGTTTTAATATAACTAAAAAATCATGATTTTTAATTAACTGTATGTGCTTATGAACAATAACAAATTAATTAGATCGATAGTTAAAATCGAATAATTCTATCAATACTTATTTTGTAATACTTATTTTGTAACTCCGATTCCATAAGTTCATTTTCTTTTCTGTAAAAAGAAGAAAGAAGGAACAACAGAAAATGATTACTTCATACTCATCAAATTCTAACAATTCAAATAAAACATCATTTTGTAATTTAAACTGACCAAAGGATACAATTAAAATGTTCATTTAATTCGACGCATTGATGATTTACTAAGAGGGCATGAGTTTGGAATTAGAACTAAAAATTATCATTGCTTTTAATCAGTTCAAAATTTGATGGATCGTTTCCGCATACGCATCTCACAATTTAACAGCCGAAATCGGTAAGCTTCGCCTCCATTATGTCATTCATTTTACTACTGGGAAATAATTATAAATCACTTTCTTCTCCACTATCGTCCGGGATGAAATAATCAGATAGCAATGCTTTTCATTAAAATTTTTTTCCCACAATAAAAATCAAATTTAATCTGCCAATGATAAAAATATTACACATCAATGGATAGCTTTGAATAGATTTCTGAAAGAATTTTAGAATTTTAGATATTTGAATGAATTTTAGAAAATTTTAGATTATTGCTATAATTATAATTAAATAAACATAAATGAAATAGGCTAATTGATTCTTTAATGTGAATGATTTAAAAAATATTTAATTAAATGAAAATAAAACATTCTTGTCATTAATAAAAAACACAATGAAAGAGAGTAAAACGAAAAATGAAAATAAGAGAAAAAAAAAATGCGATTTTAACGGCAATAATGACGAAAAAGAGCATCGCTAACAAATTATAACAATGATGGCATTTTCGAAACGATCAATAATGATAGAAATTGAAATTGTATTATAATAAAGATGAGAATAACGGATGAGAATAATATTGTTGAAGAAATAAAAAATAAAAATGATTGCAATAATAATGGAGGAAGGGAAGAATGAAATAAACGATATCAGTAAAGTGTACAATTGCGCCGCTCTTTAATTGTTTATTTTATTCAGCTTTTGTTATTCCTTAAATAATTTTTTATGTTTTCTTCAAAAATGAAAATTTCATTACATTTTGCTAGCATAGTTAGCTGCATCGACAATTGATTATGCTCACACGCTATGCAATTGAATTTGTAATTTATCAAATTATTTTGTAAAAAATCAATCGGACAAAAAATTCTTTTTTTTAAAAATATATTTTAGAATTTGAAACAAATTGTTCCAATGCAATAATTTCATGAATACATAGTTGTTTATTGCTGCGATTGTTCATTTATTACTGTTTATATTTCTGTAGTGATTAAATTATCAGATTATAACAATCAGTATTAATAGTAGAATATTAACAGACATATTAAAATATCAGATCACTAACAAATATTAATCAACAAATTATAACAAACAGTATATTTTTTTTGTTCTATTTCAATTTTAACAAATTGCAGAAGGTGAAAATTATTCCACTTCACTTTTAAATACATCCCCCAGGCTGTCATTTTATCATGTTCTAGCCATATTATAGAAATTGTGATATGCTTTTAATGCTTCTTGAAATATTTTCATATACTTTCCTGAGAGATTTGCGATGATTAAAGTTAACTGTTACATCATTTTTTTTTAATCACCAAATTCTATTTCATATTATACCACTCACCTACCTATGCTAACATACATGTTGTGAATATCAAAAATCAACCATCTGAAAAAATAATTTTCAAATCATGATTCATCATTTGAATATCAAATTTGCAGTTCCATTTCTGAGTCATCCAATCATGAAAAGCCGATCGGTGATGACTCATTGAGAATTGTGAGATGTTTGAAAATCTGTTTATTTATTGTTATGCTCATTTCAAAAACAAATCTTGCCAAAAGTATCCTAAATTTCAAGAGAAAATAGTTCCAATAGTTTATCAGTATAATTGAAACCTTCAAAATCAAAGATTTGGAATTAGAAATGATTAATATTCTCAAGCAAAATAAATAAAATTGCCTAAAATTGATACCTTATAATGTAATGAAGCAATAATTTGAATCATTCGTCGATTATTTTCATCGCAGTTTATTCTTTCCGCTTTCTCTCTCCATTTTTTGTTCATTTTAATAAATTTCCTCCTACATTATTTCCTTTGGCTATATTTAAGTAAATTTTGAAATTCACAATAATTGTATTTTGTTTGGAAAATTTACTTACAGTTGTCTCATATTTCTCAGGTATGCATTTGCTTTCCGCAATGATAAATGTTTTCAGCACCACTCCAGCATTTCACTTCCCATGTTCCATCATCGCGAACTCAAGAATTTCTGCTCAAACAAATTTATAAACCAATAATTCCGTTCCATTTGCACATAGTATAAGTGATATGTGTAGCTGAAGTTCTTTAGATTTTGTCAAAAGATTGACTCGTTGAGGAAATTTTAGGATGAAAATATGAAGACAGCGGTCCTCTTTAAGCTTTCGCTTTATTTTTTGGTGAATGAAATTGATAAACTCATTGAAGTGGAAAATATTTTAAATCATTTACTTCCGGACAAATGCAATATTTTTTTGCTTAAATGATTGCTGCTAATACAGGTAATACTCAGAACGTAAACTCACTGCAATTCCATGAATTAAGTAATCTGATTTTTGGGTAGTTTTGTTAAAAGAAAAATTTAATTAAAATGATTGGGTAGTATTTTATAGATTACAGGAACAGCCAACTTCTATTAAAATTTGTTCATTAAGTGGGGAAGTTATATCATTTTGCTTAATTTATGAGAATTTTATTTCGGGATTGTAATTTAGAAATGTTGCAAATTAAAATTACACTCAAAAGTTTTTTGAAAATAACAGTACTACTAAATTTTTCTAGCCAAACTTACTTTTTAAACTTTAACTGCTCAAATTACTGGGCGAGTAATGTCTTATAAAAATTCAAGATTGCTATTTAATTAAAATACAGGTAAAGCATGATAAGATGAAAATTGAACAATTCATACTGGCAGAAACTAATAATATGCTAACTTATTGCTTCTTCATGCTAATTTCCAAGAATTCTTGAGCTTAACATTCAATAAATAAAATTGCATTTTTAGAAATTAGAAAATTTTGAAACATTATTACATATTATACTGCCATCGGCACGATCATTCGTAGTTGGATTACTTTTTTATCTGACCAAATATTTCGATCCGTAAAAAATCCATTCCAGTTAACAGTAGTTTGATATAAAGTATGCGAGTTTATTACCGTAGAGATAGTTCGGACAAGTTTCCATCAAAAAAAAGAAGACGTATTCACAATTCACTGCGAGAAAGGAATAATTTATCTGCAATAATGTAAAATCAAAATATTGCAAATATTACATGCATTTCAATCATTTTATAAAATTATTAAAATTTATTCGTGTTTTAAATTTGCTTACATTGAAAACAGCCGTTATTATTACAACCTTTGTTTGGAAGATAAAAATAATTTAAATTTATTTATTTTTTTATTTCTCCAATTAGATACTCTAAAATGAATCTTTTTTAGTTGAAAATCTTGCATGCAATAGCGAAAAGCGAACAATTTTCTCAGTGTAAATTTAAGAATATCATATCAAATATCTTAACAAACAGTTCAAATTTTAATCATTAGCTTTTCTTTGTCAAATGATTGGAATATGATTGTAAAGGTGACATGTAATTGATGAGTTGTAGATCCCTCTCATATAAGCTGCTAAAATAAAAATTATATCAAAAAATATTAATTATCATTTAAAGTGATATCAGAATTGGGAAAATGATTTTCAACGTGACCCTTTTCATTTGAATTTTATTTAAGAAGGATAGTTTGGAGAGTTTCTTCACTGGCGCTGGCCATTGTGGTACCACGTTGTTGTGGTACTTTCCATTCTAATTTGTCGTTGTGGTACCTTTTCATTCTAATTCGTTGCTTCGTTTATAGCACGGTAAATTGGATAATTACTCAAAACTAAGCAAATAATTATTGACTATTAATATCATTTAGTATGAAAACACGACATTTATGTCTTTGATTGTGTATTTATTATTTTTGTGCTAGTTTTATTTTTTGTATTAGTATTTTTCAAGATATATTCATTAATGTTAATTATTTTTTCTACAAGAATTCTAAGGGTGCAAATGGAAGATCGTGATGATGGTATCGGATCGGAAATAAATACTCCAAGAGATGTGCAACATGCCGAGGGAATACATCACAGTTCTGCGCAGGTGAAATCATCTTTTTTTTCTTGAATTGCTCTCAGCCTTCGAAGTTTATTAATTTTAACATTTCTTCCATCCATTCTGTGCTTCTTTCATGCAAATGCGTATTGTTAGGAAAATGGGTGGGTTAGAAAGTCCAGATGCTAAGTGTAGTAACTGCTAAATTTATTACTGCTCTTTTAAGTTCCTTGTAATGAAGAAGTTTCTATTCTGACGATATTTCAAATTGTGCAACAATATTTACAATTCGTCTCAACATCTGTTTAATAAAGTTTCAGGAAAAGGAGAATATGAATGAAGTGGGTAATGTAGTCGCGTCACATCCATCATCATCGATTTTTCCGAATAGTTCAACACCAGTCAGACCACAGACTCAGCAAATTTTTCAACACATGCCGAAGATATCGCCAATTGAAAGAGTTTCATCAGCAAAATGTGTACAGAGTGACACGACAACTGTTTTGGACTGTTCAGGAGGTGAAACGAGCAATACAGTTTCTGGTGATAAGCACTACACGAAATTAGGTAACGTTGCTAATATTCAGAATTTTGCTAGAAATGTTCGTGAATGGATATGAGCATTATTGATTGAATTCATTTAATTGGTTATTAAAAGATTTTTAGATTTGGCTGTGATGTTGCGCGACAAACACTTGGAATGTATCGAGCTAGAGGGAGAAAATGAGCGGTTGTCAAAGTTAGTGGAAAAGCTTACAAATGAAAATCATCATTTTCAAGATCAGGTAAAAATATGCACCATTTTCGAGCATGGTTTATATGTCTGGTTAAACTGAATTGAACATTATGCTATGTAAATTTCTTATGAAAAAATGAAAGGCAAAATTAATTCTTTTTTTTGATCGTGATTGATTATTAGGACATGAACGCTTTTTTTGCTAATGATAAAATGCGAATTGAGAGTTTTGATGTTAGGACTTTAGGTTTCTTTCGCGAAAGGCACTGCCGCAGAAGCAGAAAAATTAAAGGTTAGTTACTTCACTGACTAATTGCTCTACATTCTTGGTAGGTATTCTTAAAAAACTTTTTTCAGATACCAGAAAGTTTTATTTTGTTTTAATAGCACTCATTAGAACACGTTTCGAAAGAATAGAGACGAAAGAATTTCACCAGTGATTATATTTTGTTCGGAAATTATGTAGATATGCATATAGCTCTTATTCGCAGGAAAGTAATTTGCAGGAAATTGCGAAAGAAAATGAAGTAAAGTTCATGAAATGTCAACATCAGTTACGAATGGCAGAACAGAAATTAGCACTTTTAGAGAATATTACAATTGATATAGAAACAGATAAGGTCATCTATTTTCTTCGTCAAAATGAAAGTAATGAGTAGGAACCTACATGGTCAAATTCAACTTAGCCCATGTGATTCTGTAATTGAATCAGATTTCTACATTTTGATGACAATAATTTTTCACTTTTCTAGTTTATAAGCATTGCGAAGATTTTACAGATGCCTCCTGCAGAAACACTCAAAAAGTTGCAGGATGAGAATATAGCAATGCAAGCAAAAATTTCAGAGCTTAAATTAGAGCTGGAAATAGAGAAGGTAAGGTATAATACTGTTCGAAGCCTGTATATAACTAGTTAATTCAATGAAATCGAAGCAGAAATGCATACATGTCAAATTTACCATTATCGAGAATGTGAATTATTTGGTTAGAGAGATTGCAGTAAACATTCCATCTTGATGCTTATTTTTTATCTATTTATTTTTTATTGCGTATAGCATTTATGAATATCTCTTATCAAATTTGAAATACTTTAGTTGCAAAAGTTAGTGCAAACACATGAATGCTTCATATTATTCTATGAGTTAATATGTCGTATCGTAAATTTTCTTCAGGAAGCAGAAAAAAATGCTGAAATCTGGAGAAAAAGATATGATGTCGCAGAAAATAGCATAGAAAAAATGCACGGAATGAAGACTGAGTTAGAAAAACAGTTAGAAAATAGACGAATCGAAATTGACATTTTGAATCGAGAAAAAAAAAGTTGCGAAGAAGAATGCAACAAATTCAAAGATTTATGCAAGGAAAATGCTGGAAAAGTTGCTGAGTTGCAGAAACAGCTACATGTAATTGAGGAAAAATTTAGACATTTACAAGAACAGGATTCGAAAGTTGCTGGACTGGAGCAAAAATTGGAAACGGAGAAGAAAGCTTGGGAGAACGAACGTGAACATTTACAAAAAGAAAAATCGGGGCTCGAAAAACGGATTGAGCAACTTGCACTCGCCAATTATGTTAATTGTTTTAAATAATCTTTCCAAATTAGATTTGTTAAAACTAAATGCATCCATATCATGGGGCTTATAACAGGATTATCCGATGATTGTGTTAGCTTTCTACAAAGACCCATGCACAAGTATGTGTGTGTTAGTAATCGTGGTGAGAAACTCTGCACCGATTAATAAGGTGACTTTGACAAAAATAATGGTTGGGGATGGGATTTCTGATCATGCAGGAGTCAGAATGGCGATATTTTTGTTTGCTTTTGCTGACCTCATTGTTGGCTTTTATTTCGTTCAACTACAGTTAAATCAATATAGAAAGCAATAGTTTTTTGAAAAATTGCTTTTTTTAAGGCATTATCAAACGAGAAGCAGGCATTGCTTGAAGCTGACAACAAAGGTTTAAAAGATTTGGCTACATGGCAGGAGAAAAGTGGGAAACTTGCATTGCAAAATGCACAGCTTGCTGATGAACTAAAAAAATATCGTGATATGGATTTACGATTAGCAGAATGCCTAGATGAATTAACAAAGAAGGATTCATTAGTTAGCTGTTTTTCAAGAACTATATTGCATTTATTTGCTTCATGCATAATTCTTGAAATGAAAAATAAGTCACGTCACTACTCTTAATGATGGCTAAAAAATGGTACTATTTATGATTCGATGGCTTCTTCACGACTACGGCTACTAGCAAATATTTTAGAAATAGTCGACCACTGATCGTGATACATGGATTTCTGGAATGCGTTATTATTTATTTCAAGAAATGTCAATGAAACGCTATTTCAGCATAGAACCATCTCACAATAATAATAAGCTTTTTGAATAGTTAAAAATTTTTGAGGATGTTTTTGTTTCATCAATAAAAGAAAGATTTTTAATCAGTTAATTTTGCAAAGCTTTGCATTATTTTCAGATTGAAGAATTGAACGGAAAAATTACCAAAAGCAGCAATGATCTGAAAAGATTTCGCGATGAAACTATTTATTTGAGAACACAACTGAGTGTTGGTTTCCTTTTAAATTTGTTTTGCTTCTACTATTTATTTTTAGATGATCTGATAGAAATAATTCATCAAAATGTTAAAGCAGTCAAAAAAATCATCAATGCATAAATCGTAGTATGAGCCAGTTTAATATATTTTGCTTTGTTAAAGTGTTGAACTTTCAATTAAATACAGGAAAAAACAAACAAAAATAAAATTGAAGAAGAATGGGCTATGGAAAAGGAAAAATTACTCTCTGATTGTGAACACTTGAAAGAAGAAATCGCAAAAAGTCACACTTTGGTGGTTAGTTTTTGACATATAATATGAAGTGCATCACAGCTGATTAATAGCAAACCAAAACTTAAATAAAAGCATGGTAATTAAAAAGTTGGGCAATATTAATTGGATTTACGTTTTGCGAGGTTTGAATAATTTGATCTGTTAGGAAGTCGGTATATTTGGAGATTTTGATCAGTTATAATTAATTGCTTTTTTTTGTAGGATCAAATTGCAACTGAAAAGCAGAAAAACAGTGAATTGACATCACTGATGGAGAAGCGTGACATGGAACTTGACAAAATTCGAACTCTTGTGGATAAAAAGCAGAAACGGATAGTAGGGTTTTTTCAAGAGAATGCAAAAATTTTTATGACTTTTTGTCAGAATCGATAGTGGATAATTTTTACTCAACTCCGAAACTCATTTCATAATTCATTCTCATCAGTCGATATGGTTTATTTGACTACTACTCGAGAAAAATTTTATGTGTCTTAGAAAATGCATTTCAACTCTTCGAAGTTATATAAAATTTTATACTTCATATTATTATTTCTGACCAGACAGTAGTCGATATAATCAGCAGATTTATGCTGAATAAAAGCTTTTTATCTTCAGCTTTTTGAATTGGGACTTAGGCTTTCATTACTCGATGTGGATTTTTTCCGGATTAAGATAAAGAAGCAAATAACGAGAGAAAAAGAATATAAAGATGAAAATGGAAGATAGAAGCATAGAATAAACTACTGCCACTTTGACATTCACGTTTTTGGGTTTCAAATTCAAAGCAGGTCGTTCATCCATGTTCCCCTGACGATATTTATTACTACCATTATTGTTAAAGCGAATTTGTTAATTAATTCGATTTATATCTAGGAAGATTTGATGGAAGAAAAAGCAGATCTGAAACATGAAAATATGTGTTTAAAGACAGCAGTAGATGAAGTCAAGACGGAATATGATACTTTCCGGGTGTGTTCTTTTTCTTCGAATCAGAATTATTATTGTTGCATATCCTTTCTTAACAGTCGATAGTCTGTTTATATAAAATGCAAATTAATAAACCTGAAGCTTCCACAGCTTTTTTGAGCATTCATCAGTATTTATTTCTAGAGTCAAGCCGAAGTTCAGTATCAGTTAGAAACCGCGCAACTAAATCAAATGATCGAGGAGAAAGATGAACGTCTAGAACGTCTGCATGCACGGATTGCTTTGTTCGAATCTTATCCTGGTATTCTTTTTTCCTCATTTCTGTTCTCATTGTATTTACTTTGCAGTGGTTAAATGCAGTATTTGTTTTTTCTTTGTTTTGCAAGTGATTTTTTCTTTATTCGTAGGACAGAGCAGCACTGTTTTTTCTTGCTCAGCTAATGCAAATAGCTGCGCAGATTCTACTGTATGGAATGCGCTTCCTGCTACCATACGTTTACAGCTGTGTGAACTGAAAGAAGTAAGGATTTGAGATTTGTTTATAAGTCCACATTTCATTCACAAAATATTTTTTGTTTTACAGAAAGCTGATATTGTGGTGCTATTCATACTGACTTTTCATAATTCAATATTTTAGAAATATCAAGATCTCAATGCTTTTATGTATCGAATGATGTCAGATCCATCGGCAAAACAGGATGCCACTATCACGAAGGTATAAATCTTTTGAGATTTATTTTACCTTGTCTTGTAGAGAAATAGGATGAAGAATCTTATTGAAATATTAATGTTTGCGGGTTTTATTTCATGTTTTTTTGTCACACAGTTAAATGGATCTCACAAATTCTTATTTATTCTGAGAACGCTTACTGTTAGATTATGGAGAATAAATCAACGGACTGCTGTGACTTAGCCTCACCTGAGGAACTATCACATTCAGAATTAATGAACAGAAGTGATTCACCCCTAGTAGTATGTGAAGCTGGATCAAGTTTTGAATCATCAGGAAGCCTGACTGATACAACGCAGCTGGAAGGAATAAGAGAAACCAGAGACATATTACTTTTAATACTCGAGTCTGTTCGTCATGCAGAGGTTGTTAGACCCTTTTGGATTTTCTTTAGTTTTTCTTGTAAAATTCTCGACAGATATATTTCTTTTAGTCCAGATCAAACTGCTGATCATTGCAGATTCGTAGTAAACTTAGTCCCAACATACAACAATTATTGGAGAATCTTCTAATTGATATACAGAAAGGCGATAAATCAGTGGAACAAATTAGTGGAACGGTAAATTACATTATTTCAAGAAATAACATTTTTTATAATCACCAAGATATCCGCTCATAATCCTGTCATTCATTGCAGATCTTTTAGATGTAACGTGAGCACGCCTAAAATGGCGATTCATTGACCTATCGAAAGAGTTTCATACTGTCAGTCATGAAAACTTTTCATTAATTCAAACATCTGTTCAGTTGCCTGTGGTTTGAATTGTTTCGTCTTTATTTTCCTATAAACGGCAGTTCTATTTCAATATGCTCAAAGCTTTCAAAACACGTATCATGTGGTACCCCGATATTACTTTACAATTACCGTTTCCCCACTACAGTGGGTGTCCAGATTCTTTTATAGTTATAAATAATTATAGCAATTGTTTTCAGTGAAAAGTAGGACGAATGAATCCAATGGTAGCCCTTTTCAGTTCAGAAATAATTTGTTCTAGGTGAATCGTTTTTTTGCAAATTTGGATTTGGCACTACGAAAAACACTTTCTGCGTCGGATGACAATAGAGTTAAATGTGAAAAGCTAGAGAAATTGTGTACGGAGGTTAGTTTCCCTTTATTTATAGGTAAATTTCAACAAAGTCAACCCTCACTAGCAATGTCTTGATAAGTTTAAGTATATTTCAAAATATATTTTATGTTTTTTATTTTTAAGCATCTAGTTCATATTTTACTGATCAAGCAGATTTCAGATGACTGCTGACCTTCATTATGTTCGAGACGAACTTCGCTCTGCTCTGAATAAGTGCTCGATATATGAAGGAAACATTGACAGCTTAAAACTACAGTTCAGGTACGTTGATAGTTGCATTCTCGAGGTACAGCACAAGTGAGCACTATAAAAAGCTTTGGAACTTTGTTTTAAATGCACCATCAGGATTATTTCATCTACTGAAAAAAGATATAGTTGATTAGCGTTTCCTGGTTTCTACTAACAGTTTTTCTCATAGCTGTTTTAAATATGAATCATGAAACTCTGAATTATTACAAAAAAACATTAATTCTTTTATAAATACAAAACATGCGAAGTAATTTTAGTCATGGAAATCAAAAGTGTGCTGAATTACATGGGAAATTAAAGCGAGCTTTTGAAGAAATTGACAATTTAACCAAAGAGAAAGATGATCTTAATGTTGTTGTAAAAGAAACAAAAGCAATATTAAAACATAAAACAGATTTGGGTTTCCAAGCGGCGCATACCATTAAGGTGACTTCTGAATTACTTTTAGTATAAGAACAATTTAAATACGTTCATTTATTTCTTTATTAACAGAGGACTAATTAAGCATTACACAGTAATACAGTGATAAACTTAAATTTATTATTCGTTAGATAATTCTCTTTGATTCCATAATTGTTTAATTGGAATTTCAAAAATGGATTTCTATTAATATAACAGTCTTACAACTTTTAGTGTATAAAAGACGAATTGCAAGAAGCAAAAAAATTTGAAGACCAGATGAATCAACGTTTGCGTAAACTGTGTAAGGAAAAAGAAAAAGTGAAGCAACTCTTAAGTGAACGGGATCTTGACGTTGTTAAACTCGAGTATCGCCTTGTCGAAAGAACTAATGAATGTAAGGGATTATTCTTTAAATTTGATAGTACTCATTTAGGGATTTACTCCACTGATTACATCACCATTATTTATTCTTAGGCACAGCAACAGCATCTAAGTTGCAACAAGCCGAAAATAAAATAGATGCATTGCAAAAACAGAATGAATATTTGAAAAGAAAATATGATAAACGAGAAAGTTTCCTTGAAGAAATGGAAGCAATTCTTAGAGTTATGAAAGTTCGCTGCGAAGGACTACAAGAAGCTAATCAACTACGGCAAGTGAGTAACTGCATCTCTATTTTTTTTGGCATCATATGAAAGTTATGTAAATTTAAAGTCCGATGTAAAAATTTTGTAAGTTTTATCATTCGTTTCACCTATGGTGTTCTCATTTCTTGGATTGACTTTTTTGCTTGGTTTTATGGAAGACAAAAAATTTTTCAATGCTTAATTTATGTCACATTATTCTGAAATATAAAACAGAACTTGATGCTTTAGATTTCATAATACTTTATAACTGCTACTTTTAATTTCAACAGTTTACTTGTTGCGGAGTCCGTGAATTTTACTCTGAAATAAATTTTCAGAACTTAATTGAGAAGCTGAAAAAACTTCTTGTAAAACTGGGCTTTAATTTGGATAATCCGCGTTTGATCAATGGCAAAAGATTCAGTGCCTTTGAGAGTAGTGCAGTAAAATTAATGAGAAAATCCAAAATGCACATGCGGCCATCCTATCTGGATCGACTGAAATTGGCGAAGATTGCGCAACATCTCGAGAAGGTAATATTTTTAAGAAAGCAAACAACATTTGGTTTTATTGTATAATTACATTCATAATATAAAAAATAATAAAGCACTGAGCTATGACCAACACAGAATTATAGACCTAAATTTCGAATGCAACAATGTTACCTAAAGTTGTTATTCAATCTTTAGGGTAATCTTGAATGAGGATAGTTTTTTAGGATACTGTCAAAATAGAGGAACTGGAGAAATGTCGGAATAGTGATATTGTGCATATTCCATCCTGGCGCAGTCTGAACACAGTTTCGGTATTATCTGCTGACAGTCGCGCTGATGGGATGCAGAATATTGGTGTTATTACTGGAGGTACTGGTCAAACAAGTCACGCCGTTTCTGAAAATGGTTTTGATATGCTGTAAGTCAGTTGCCGCTAAGTTATATTGGTTTGGCTTTTTATTTCCTTTTCATTAGTGATAGTGTTTTTTGTAGTCTTAGCAAAAAATGATCTTTTGAGTTCATTTTCTCTCACATTTTCAAAAATTAGCGCAAGAAAAATGATATTTATATAAGATGAGTTCGGTAACGGATAGTCATCCTTTATGTTTTTAATTAGTTGCTCGATTGTTTTGCCATATTGAACAGTCAAATCCCGTACAATATATAACTTTATGTTTCATAATGTTATATACTATACTTAATGTCACTAGAGAATAGTCATATCTTTTTATGTTTTTATATCTTCATAACATTAAAAGTGTCGTATGTCGCATAATTTTTTTGATTCACGAACTTTCTTCTGCATTTTTCTACTATACTGTATTATATATACATATAAGCGCTATTTTTTGGGGCGAAAAAAGAGTGAAGTGCCTTTGCATAGTATTTGATAAAATTAGGTTAACTGGCAATTTTATTTATTAAGTTTTATTCTAAGCTCTTTATCTTTCCACACTGATTTATATAGCTTTATTATGCTGCGTTTCATGTATCGCTTTGTCTTATATTCTCATACATATTTTTGAAGTCATCTTCAAGTCTTTGTCTTTAAGAAATGCAAGTGATATTTTCCTGTGGTTTAGTATTGTCTTTACTCATATCATTCTTTTAGAGTTTGTATATTATTTTTATTTTATGATGAGACGATTTCATAAGAAAGTGCTAGTGAAGTGCTGTGAATGATATCACGCTGGTAGCCTAATAGACATTTACAACTTTTAAACTTTAATCATCGCAGTGCATCTCACCGTCTTTAGTTAGTAAGTAAAAACTGGATTTAATCAGCGTAGTATATCAATTTGATGTATAACATTTAAAATTTCATATAAATTGTATCTACCCAAATCCTTAAAACTCTTTGTATCTCTTTTCAATACGGTTTAAGAAATGTTCACCTCGAAAGCTTTATTTTCGCTACATGCCGTGTTTATTGCTTTGATAGTTTAATAATTGCTTTACAGTGCTGCTTTTGATCATCTCATTTGTTTGGACATCTCTGAGACATACTTCACTTTAGCATCTGAGACAGCATCTCTTTCATTTTACGTAGCATTTTACTTTTCTGATTACTTATCTAGTAATAATAAAAGATTGTGTATAAAATTTTTCACCTGTGATGTATCATTGGTTACGATGGTCGGTAAATGATTTATTAGATAGCTAAAAATTTTTCATACATTGATACCACAGGTTCCTCGAATATGATGCATGCTGAAAAATGTGAGTTTGTGCTAGTGCATTGCCTGGAATCTCCGACTTCCTTTCAAAGATGATTGTGATTTGAGGTATTAAACCGCTGAATTCTCTCTTTTTAGCGGTTATTTGCACTATTAGCGGGTGGCTGAATACCAATAAACTGAAGAAATTGAAAAGAAAGTTCAAATCCTTCCATTATTTTTCCTTTAATCACTAATACATAGTCATTTTTTTTATCTTACATTTCAAATCAATCTATCGAATGTCTGAATCGAGATTTTTATTGTTATTTGTAGTAAATCATTGAAATACTGCACAAGAGAAACAGACATTGTAAACAAGAATTTTATGTTAAGAAATCTTATGAACATTAGAGGTCAGACACAAATTCATCCACTACTGCAGTATGCTGTGAAATATCTGTGGATAAAATCATTTTGTATAATAATTGATTATGGTTATTACAAACGACATACATAATCGCCAATTATACGACATACATTACTCTACCAAAATTTTATTTTTAATTAAAAAGTCAAAAGCACGAATTTCTAATTTTTTAATGATATTGCTGAAATGGAACATCGAAGACTTAACCAATACATTTTTTACAATAAATTATTCAATTGGTTATAAACGTTTAAATTATTCAACAAATCAATTAGTCATTCATAAAGTGGAAGCATTAAGTGGCAATGTTTAATAAATGCATTAAAAAATTCTAATTGCGAATATTAGCATTATTAAACAATTCGGCAAGAATTCCTAAAGTTTAATGAGGTGAGAGTATAAAAAAATGTTCATTTGTTTAAAAACAACTGAATCATTTGCTGGTCAACTTTTCATAGTTGAATACCATTTGAACCAACCATAATTAATTTTTTTTATCTACTTTGATTGTTATGCAAAAAAATATGTTCAAGAAAAGTCACCAGGTTGATTTTTATAACAAAAATGAAAATTAGTGCAACAAGTTGGATTTTAACTTTTAATCAGCTATAATGAATGAAATCTTCCAACAAAGTCCTGAAATAATTCAAAAGAAACAATACAATTTCAAAGCAGTATAAAGATGTATAATCAGCCAAAATTTGTCATTGATATTTTATAATTTTATTTGTACGGTATGTTTATTTGTTCAATCTTCGAATCATTTCAAAAATGGTCCAAGTCGAATGACATTGCTTACAAAAAAAAAAGATAATTAATTTAATTTTGAGAGCTACTTCGTAGCGCTATATTTTCTGATAACTTGGAAGCATAAGTTAGCGATAAAATATATCTTTTGTTTCTTTTTCCTATTTTAAAGAAGCTTTAAGTGGAAAGTAAAATAATGTAAAATTTTGTTCCGAAAAAACAAAAATGTTTACAGAAGATGTCGTATCCAAAAGAAATTCTCTTCCCAGCAATTAATAAATCAGTCGTTCGACGTCTACTGCTTCGTAACAAAACAAAAACTGATTTTGCTATAAAAGTGAGCAAAATTACTTCACAACACGACTATTTGTTCACTATTTTATGAATTAGTTTGAGCAAATTCCAATATGAAATGGAAATTAGCAATGTTTTAATACGTTTAGTGAAAAATCGAATTGAAATTGAAAAAACGAAATTTTTGCTTTTTCTGTTTAAATTTCTAGCAGTTATTATTTCCTATAACATAGCAAATACGCATAATTTAAACAGTTCGAAGTGCTTCTGAGTTTATGTTTCATTTAAATGTTAATGATGGCATAATCATTTCATTCGATACAATCTTTCCGTTCATCATTCATTGAATCATTACATTCTTCATTTTTTTTTTTTTTAATACGAATGTTCTGGCTATTTTCATAAGGATTTGATTATTTAAATATGGAAAATTTATAAGCACTGTTTTTTGAAAAAGCTTTACAACAGAATGTAATAGAATAAAACGTTATAAAATTTAGATCAATAGAAAAAAAATGGAACAAAAAGTATGGAAATTTTTTACTTAATTGAAATTAAAACATTTACTAAAGAAGATTCTAATAAGAATGATCAATTAATGGAACATTTATTTTTTGGCGAGAAATTTAGTTCGTTGTTTTATTTTATATTTTGAAAAAAAAAGTTATATTTGCATTTATGAGCTTGGATAGAGCCTTTAAGAACTTAGCAAATTATCAAAAATTGAATTCTTCTCCAAATGTAATTTTCAGGTTTTATGGAAAATTGTAATTGCTTTAATTAATGCTATTCATTGGCGTATCTTAATTTTTAACAGATTTAATAGCCTATTAATGAATTGATCTCACGTGCGTGGAGATGAATTCACGTTTAATACAGAGAGATCTTGAGAAAAGCTGAGAATTGATGAAATTGATAGCATCCAAGCTGTTTTGATTCATTTTGGTGATATAATAATACCTTTGAGTGGTTACCAGAAAAAAAAATTTGATAATTCTCAAGAAGTGCTTACTTACTTCTTCAAGCTTTTACTTTATTTTCAGGTGAGAACAAATTGTCCAGCATTGGTAATAGAGCCGGCTCAGGGATTTCTTCGAGCCGGACGTATTCAGTCCGTTTCGCTCCGTTTTGATGGTGCGCAAAAAACATCGGTAACTGGCGCTTCTGTTCTATTTCATTTTTTTTTCGTATATCAAAAGTAATCAAATTTTTTTCCAACTATTGATAGCTATTAACTCTTCTACGTTTACTCTCACTTTTAATTTAAAACTTTAAAATTATCTTATTCGTAGCGTTCATAACTTTTGCATTCTAATGCATATCATTAAATATGTTATATAATATTATATCAATTATCAATTCTGTCTGACGTAATTATATCACTCTCATCTCTTAATCAATCTTTTTTGTTCGTGATTTTGATGAACTGCACATAACTGAGGACTCAAATTAGCAGTAATTTTGCTATTCCGGGAATTAACGGGAATGCAAAAGGAAGCATTTAGTGAAGTCCACGTCATCTCAGCCTGGAATGATTTTTGCTAAATCGTATTATTGTTACTCTCATATTTTGGTCTGGCCACAAAATTTATGCAAAAATTCCTAAATTTCTTTAAAAATATTGAAGCTTAGAGGGGAAAGGTTGTTTATGTTTAATAAATTCTTTTCAAATTTATAATAATTTCTTGGCAATTCATCAGAAACGATCAATCGAAATTTACTGTCGTCCGGTGGATAAAAGATCGGAGGCTGAATGTCGTCGTTGGTTTTTGACACCGACAGAATTTAAAGAATCGACCAGTCAACTTGCACAAACATTGCAAATTAAGACGAGCACCGGTTTTACACCTCTTGAGGTCACTTTGAGAATGAAATTTCAGCGTCTGATATGATCTGATATGATCTACTAGCTTTTAAAAAGTTCTTTTAATATATGATAGCGCGTTTACGGACATTGAAAAGAGCTATTTCAAAGTGTCGACTCATTGCTTCTTAATCAAACAATGTTCGATAGCCGTTTAATTAAATTAAATGAAGCTCCATTTGCTCATAATTTATATTTATGTGATGGTAAAAATATTTTCGAAATAGTGCGCTCAAAAAAACTGCTTTGATCTCTATTTCCCCCATAATTATCATTTTGTATCGCTTGAATTTTAAATTAATTCAATTCTTTTTTCAACTTTAGTATAAAAATATTTTATCACATAATTTCAGCAAAAACTATCCTACTTTATTATCAAATATTTATAAATATAAATTGTTTGAGTATCTTATTACTAAGTATACTAGCTAAGTATTTGTAAATATAAATCAATTTGTCTTCTAGACAGTCCTTGATCTTCCATGCCAAGCGATTGCCTTTCAAGCAGAGCAACATCCCACTCATATGACAAATGATTCGGATACGGTCACTGCTCATCAAATTGATAGCGGTAAAGTTATCAAATTGTTTTGAAGTCATTGAGCACAACATGTCTATCAATAATTATACAAAGTCATCTAACCTATTGACATTTAAATTGAAGCTAATTTTTTTTTTGAATGAACATAATTGGAGTATTAATGAAAATTTAACTTTCAGGTACCGCAACTGGTTGTGCGATATCGGAAACAGAGTTATTAGCGATGCTTCCACCAGACTGGGTGCTAAATACAGCACAAGGAATTGATGGAAACGATTGGAATGGAAATATTTTATCATGGTCACGTCCTAACTGTAGATGGCTTGAAAAATTCTTTGATTCAATCTTTCCACCTGATGAAACACAGGAAACAATTGCACCTTGTGGAGCAAGCCGATAAATTCAACAGATATTTTATTGAAGCAAAATTCCCGGAAATTTAAACTCAAATACCAATGTGAATCATTTCTCTTCATTTCCTTCCTCATTATGCTAATATCGGAAATTTTACATCTTCATTTTATCCTCTTCATCATAACTGACCATTAATCATATGGAAAAGATCAATAGTTGACCACCAGAATAACAAAATGTCTAACTCATACTGATTAACCTTTGTGTCATTGAATTTCTCCAAAATTATTCATTTCATTTTTTCATGCATCATCAATCCAAATCCATCAACTCTCATCTGATCTCATCGATAATCTCACGCATGATAATGACATCATCAGAATGACCCCAAATTTACTCGTACACATCTCATTTTATCCTCATTTTCTCATCTTCCTTTTCAAATAATTGCTAATAATCATCACATTACTGACTTTCTGTTTCATTTGGTTAATTTGATTAACAGTTACATTGCATTCCTTATCACTTACCCCATTTTCACTTATCTTCTTTAATCTTTTTGTATCACTTTTCTTTAGCAAATATAAGTTATAATATCAACAATAAAATATGATAATTCAACAATTTGCAGAGAGGATTTGCTTTTAAATAATTTTAGCTTTTAGATAGATTAACTCATTTATACCAGATTGCTGGTATCACATGTTTCCATATTTATCTTATTATTATATGCTATTAATTAAAAAGAAGTATCCACAAACATCATAAGATTAATTAATAAAGAGTAACAACATTTTTGATTTCTCCTCTCATGAGATATGAACTCAATTTATCGATAACTTATCAACTAATGCATTCAATTTAAAAATAAACTCTTTTCAACTTAACTTTTGTGATGTATTATTTGAAATGAGAAGAAAGGATTTCTTGTTATATTCCCTTTACAAATTATCATTTTTTCAATGCTTCATAAAGTATTGTTCCATTTTTAACTTTTAAAAATTTTCCTTTTCAATTTAGTTACTTTCAAAGGATATTATATTTTTTTGTTATTATGAAGTCAATATACGGTACTTTACCATTCCACCATAATGACACATTTTGTCAACAAATCAATATCTTCTTATTGTTGTTCATTTTTTCCGCCGGGATTTTCTCTGCCTTTTATCGGCTTTTTCATCGCCATAAATTTGTATGTTGCAATTGTCATTTTAGTTGCAGCATATATTTATTGAGTTTGTTATTTTCTCCATTGAATATAATTTGAATACTACATTAAAATGATATAAGAGAAAAATAATAATTGGAAATGTTCAGAGAAGAAAATAACTTTAATCTTTGCTATAGCATAATAATTAATATTTTGCCAAGTCCTGCAATATTAGTTGATCAATACTGGGAAATCAGAGAGATGCTTTCAATTGCATTTTGGTCGCATTAAATTTTTTGGCTGCAAATTGGGTTGGCCCGTGACTGCCTTCATTATGAGGGTTATATTCTGTTACAGTTTATTGTTTGCTGTTATCTTCGTTACTTTTTCAGAAATTTTAGGATAAAAATGATTGAAATTGAGCAGTAACTGTTTTATATCTGTTGCTCATATTTAATCTCTTTTGCAAAGTGTCATTTGACCTCCGCATAAAATTTAGGAGCAAAAGTTTTGGAATTTCGTAGCGGACAATGATTATTGTAACAGTGAATATTTCGTCTTAAAATTTTCTCACAATTTTTGATTTATTGTTTATATCATTAGCTATATCATTCTGTTATACTTTTTGTACTCAGCGCTTACGTTCGGATAAGCTATAATATACATCGGACATATCTTAAATCATCTTTGCTCATGTAAGTGGAGTTACAAATTCTTCCACATTATGAAATGAGTTGTTTATTAACACAGCGCTTTACCGTCAATTCGATAAACTCCTTATGTTTTTGACTCGCTCGTAATAAAAGAATTTTGTAATAAATTTACGTGGAACAATTATCATTTTTTTTTTTTCGGCGAAACATTCATGTATCGGTGTTGTTTGCAGGAAGAAATGAACGGAGAGATTTCGTTTAAAGATTTGAAAGCGTTACTGGACGATAATAACATAGATTTAAGCATGCGTGAGCTAGTATCCATCCCAGTAAAATCTTTAGTATGTTCTTCATTTTATAGAAAATTTATTATTTGATACTTAGTGTTTTAAACTGTCTTTTAAGAATAAATTATTTCTCGAATATGTTTTTTACTTTTTAGTTTTGCAATGTGATACACTTTAATTGCAGAGTAAAATCCCGCGTGCTACGCACCTCGACTTTTCGAACAATTTAATAACATCGATCCCGGCAGATTTCTGTTGCTTAACGCATGTCACCAAGTTAGATCTAAGCAACAACCACATTGTCCATCTGCCAGACGAATTCGGCAAATTGATCAACCTTTTTCATCTTGATTTGTACAAAAATGAAATTGAGGTAAAATAACATGAAATTCTGCAATAATTTAACTTGTTTTAATATAAGTTATTCAAATTCTACATTAACCTTTTTTCTAAAATTTGGATTAGATCAGTGTATAATTTCTTCAGAACATTCTTGTAATTCTAATTTTTTCAAGTGTGGTTTGAAGCGAAATTGAGATTATTCACATTGGTGAAACGAGTGGTAGTATTTTAGGAACTTCCTTTATCTTTCGGTGAATTGGTTTCACTAAAATGGTTGGATCTGAAAGGCAATCCTTTGGAATCTGAACTTTTGCAAGCAGCGGGCGATTGTTTAGATGAAAAAGGCTGTAAGACGGCTGCTTCGAATGTTGTACGACTTATGCGTGATCGAGCTGCCAAGCAGCAGCGACTTCTTGAAAAACAGAAATCTGTCAAAAAACGTATGTTTGTTTTTCTTCTTTAAATGTCAACATTATCAGTGCTGATAAGCTGTACAGGATCAGATCCATAGTTAAAATTGTTTATGATTGAATTGTTTTTGAACG
>UPTC01000102.1:35710-48264 GCA_900537255.1 Acanthocheilonema viteae | reverse complement strand
ATTGTTTATGATTGAATTGTTTTTGAACGCTTAAAGATTATGAAGTTATAATACCCGTTAATTGATAAAGAATAATATAGAATGGAAATTAATATTGCTGTGAGAATCTATGATCAAAAGAATAAAACTTTTGCAAGTGGTCGTAATTGAAATTAGGAATATGATTTAATCTCTTTAGAATTCGAGGTTAGTAATACAGTCATTCATAGTTCAACTATTCAAAAAGAAAAAACAAAGAAAAAGAAAAATAAGCACCGAGATCTGGCTTATGAGCATCTGGAGCCAACTATTGAACGTGCGCAACAAAATGGTAATTTTTTGTATATTCAATTCATCGTATTAAACTGCTAAATGCAACATTTATTTCCTATTTATTTTATTTTTTATAGCAACTTATTTATTGAACATCTTATCAGTTGTTAAAAATTTAAAAAAAAATTTTCTGGCATTGCAAAACATACATTATTATATTGTATATTAGAATATGAATACTTATTTTTTATAAGCGATACTTCTCACCGCTGACAAGTGTTCTATCTCAGGACCTCGGACTGTACCAAGAAAAAACGAAAAAGCAGGTCATGAACCGAAAAGAAACGAAAAGCGCAAGTCAAATAGTGGTCAGTTCTTTTTCTTTTTCAAATATATGCTTGTAAGCTCTTTTTTTGCCAGTTAGATTGTCTTGAAATTCTGTTGCTTGAACTATATAAGAAATGAAACACTAGTTTTTGAAACACCAATAACATTTGCTGGATGAAATATTTAATGATCCCATTTTTCTTATGACCATTGACCTGCCTCACAGACCGGAATAAAGTGGCAAATCACACTGCACCGCTTTCTGTTATACGGCAATGGAAATTATTACTGGATGGAATTTATTCAGTAAAATGTAAATATAGACTAACTGAGTGAACATTTTCTAATCTTTTAGTGCTGTCTCTTTGGTGGAGAATTTTAACTATTTTGTTCATTCTTACGTTGGTTGTGTCCGTACTTGCTTTTGCTGTAGTGGTGAGCAATTGTGTTAGCGAGCCACGGCGCTGGTTCTTGTCGTCAAAACCGTTCTGTGAAGATTTACAAACAGTACTGAAAAAACATTCAGTTGGTTTAGATTTTGTACCTTTTGATAAATTTAAGATATGAATTTTTATTTATACCATCTTGTCGTTTTTGATCTGCCTAAAATTGTTTAATTTTAGTAAATCCCAAAAGTTAAAATGACAAATTCATAATTTATAGATCTTATTTACGTGCGACTAAATTAAAAAAATTTTTTGGCCTTACAAAACTTTTTGAATTTTGAAAATGATCGATTTTCAGCTTCCATCAACGATTTCTGGCAACTTCTTTTTTTCAATCACATCGTTATTGAAGCCGTATGTTGATGCTATTAGTGAAGCTTGGGAAGAGTTCGAGCAAAAATACAATTTGATTGCTTGTATCAAAGATTCTTATAATTTGTTTTATATGAAATTGGTCTCATTGGGATTATTAGTGCAAGGCTACACAATTTATAAGGTATGTTTTCATTTCTTGATTATCAGTTTAGTTAAATTCAAATGCTTTTTTAATTCCTTGATAACACAAATTAGTCCAAATGTTTTCCAAGTATTTCATGAACATGTTCAAGGAAATAGTGATAGCGTATGCCATGAAGGATAGGTTTTCTTACTACCGAAAAAGTATGAGGCAGTTTACCACTTGTTTTGAATGCGGTTGCATTTTTGTGTTGCGCATAATTTTCTAGGATTTAAACCTTAAGTATTTCGAAAACTTTCTTCTCAATTTCTATTTCTTATAGTACGATAATTTTATGGCTTTTTACGATGCGTATGCTGCGGATGTTGTTAATAATGCTGTGAAAAATATATGGCTTTTAGTGAGGATATTTGGCTTGATGATTGCCGATTTATTGATGCTTATTGTTGGTAAGCCTGATTATAAAATTTTTTTTCTTGAAACAAACGACAGTTTCAAATATAGATAAGGGCAACGAAGTTGTTTTAGTTAGTGTTGAAAGAATTTCATTTCGATCACTTCTTTGGGATCGAAACTTATCAGCAAAAAATTGATATTAAGTTGGCATGATTTCATTGGATTTGGACATTCGTAGTTATACTTAATTATTGTTGACTACTATCAACTATACACCAATGAATATGAACTTGTAATGATGATTGTTTATGATGTCATGACGCAGACAGACAGTTCGGATTTTATATAAGTATTGTTTGTAGACGAAGGTTTCCGTTTCGTTTCATCGATTTTTGAAACGATACTTACATATGCATACAGAAATATTCAGTTGGTGGAAGAATTGTAAAATTGGAGCAAGGTGATATAGAGCGGTGATAACTTTTTTATTTTCTTTAAATGAAGTGATGTTTCTTCCTCTCATGTTTTGCGGGTATTCATATTTCTTTCTATATGTCAGTGGTATATAGAATGGATCCTTATTTGCGGCTGAAAACATGATGTTCTTGAACAGTTTTGTATGTTATTTAGAGCGTGTTTCATTCTTTGGATGAACAAAAAAATAATTTTTCATAATACAGACGGACGCAAGGGAATTTAATAGTCTGAAATCATGTGTTTTTATATGTTGATTTACATTATGATTCCCTTCTCGCAATCTTATGTATCAATCAGTTGTTTGAATCACTTTATTCATAGTATTGTTGAAGTTTGCTAACTAAAAAATTCGGGAGTTAGCATCTGTTGACTTGTTGAATTATGCAGATTTACTTTTTTGTGTATGATTATGGAACACTTTTTACATCATTAGATTTTTAAGAAAGTTTCGAAATGGCAGTTTCAATGTTCTTTGAAATGACAGTTTGTTTATTGAATTTTTTGTTGTACAGAGTATCAATCAAAAATGTCACACTGAATCGAAAAACAAATAAATTTAGAGAACCTTACTGGAAACATTGCTTGACACAAACTGAACTGATCCGAACTGAATCTTGGAGTTCGAATTTTGCAAATGGGGAAAAATCAGTCAACCTTTAAATCCTCGTCTCTTAAAGTGGATTTCTGAGCACATTTCTGTAGTCATCGACTTTTTTTATCACATTCTTTTCTGTTGCGCTATTTCGCAGCTCTCATGACATCTTTTTAGAGTCTAAACAGATGTCCTCACAATCGCCCGCATTTTTTTGAGTCAATTCCATTTTGTTTAAAATCTTTTCTAGCTAACATTGGGAAAATATCAAAGACCCCTCGTTATCAAAACTTGGTACTCGCGTTTTTCTCCCATCTTGTCGGCAGTGCTGAAATTCTACAATTAAGATTTAGAATGAATATCTGGAGAAGCAGGAGGGGGGCATGTACTGCTCTCATCTAATTTGTTTATTTTAAAGCATAGCTTTTGAATTTTGTTTTTCTTTCAATAAGAAATTGTCGATGTACATGTACTCAACCAAAAGTTTATTTTTAGCGATGATCCCTATGATGAATATTCTCATTGTTATGTATTCACAACAAAATACCCGAGCGGGATGGGATGTAAAACTGGATCATCATTTGTATTACTTGAATGAAAAGAAATCGTTGCAAAAATGAAGAGGCATCAGGACGAATTTAAAGAAAAATGTTGAAAATTTCGACAATTTGAACAATCTTTTGGCAAAAAGAAGAGGTCGCAATATACAAAAATAAATGAAATATCATCATGTAAAATAATTTCCATTCACGATTCAAAAAAGAAAACCTATACCAGCACCATGGTGAATGCTGCCAATAGAAATCAATTGCCATATGATAGCACCTCTATAGGACAAAAATAATGGACAACTTTTAAATCATTCAAAAAAAAGAAAAATCAAAAGGAATTAGAATCAACGATAAAAAGACATGATGTTAAACGAGAAAAAATAGTTCTGAAACTTTCGAAGAAATAAAGCGGACTTCATGAAATTCTAAGGAAGAAACAATAAATATGACCAGACTCCGAAATATGTTATATTTGTTCTTCACAAAAAAAGATGTAGAAAGAATAATTTGATAATTTACAAGTAATTTTGTACCTATAGAAACATTAGATATACATATGAACAATTGATAGGTGGACATCTAAAAGCTTCAGATTTTAAATCGATCATTTAAGCATTCGTAGGCTTTTTTGTTTCACTGCTTCAAGGAAGCTTTCGAAAATTTAGGAAAAGAAATGGGCTCTTATAAAAACGTAGAATGCATAACAATAGGGTTTGTGAAACAAGTTTCAAATTCTATAATCACGTAGATGGCAAAGATAAAGAAACGGTAGCGATGAGACCAATTTGTAGAGCTTATTCAGAATTTAATAAATTTTAACTGCCAACCCCGCCGATAGAATCCAGGATATGCATGGAGTTCTTTAGACTCATTTCATCTGGAGTGGATATCTTGTCCGTTTTATCTCCGTCCAACGAAACCTGAAAAATAATTCTGTGAAACTCATAAAAATTATGAGCTATAATGTTCTAAAGTTTTGTCAATTAAAAAAAAAGTGGAATTCTGGGAAGGAACTTTGAACTCTGTTTATTAAGCATTCAGAAAAATTCTTAGTTCATCAAATTTTATAACTAAATTTATAAAAAAACACACAATATCTCCAAAGTAGTCGTTAAGCCTTTCCATCATCGCTGCGAATGCGTTCTTCAGCATATTATGGTATTCAACTTGGTCTTCACCAATAACTGCTTCATTTGCGTCTAAAGCTTCCGCGCAAACCGATACAAGACACCTGCAAAAAAACATTCCTTCTCATGAAATTCATTTGAAACTCGGATTTCCAATTGCTTAATTTGAATAAGTTTAAATTTTGATTACAAGTCATCCCAGATAATTTGTTATCGCAAAAGATAAAAAAGAAACTTTTATGAACTGTTAACCACATGCATTAAAATACGGCAGCCATCAAATTATATCAAATTATATGAATATAGCCTTCTTGAAAATTTTTAATAATTTAGCTCTTTTGAAAGATTTTGCAGTACCTGAAAGCACCAGCCAATTTTTCAATGCCACTAGAACCATAAAGAATTTTCTGCGCTGGTGTTGTAAATGCTTCTGCATAGGCAAGAGGACCAATATTCACCTTGAAAGAAGCAATGTGTCTCAGTGCTGAATAAAAAATTTTAATATACTCAAAAATTTAAACTAAACAATAGGACTACAAAGTATCACTTCACATAAATAGTAAAAGCTTTTCATAGAAAACTTAATTTTTAATTCCTGAAGAATGAAAAGCTCTTTGTTTCTTAATATAAACTAAAAAGAATGAACCAAAGCTAACAGTAGGTTGTATAGCGCCCTGTAACAACAGTTGCAGTCCTTTGACATCCAAACGTCTCGTTGGCTCGCCAGTAGTTGATGCTGCTTCTAATGTTCGACGCAATTGTTTTGATTTGAAAATCAATTTATCACACGCTAATTCCAATGGTGACAAGAATGTTTCAAATTGATTCACGACACGTGAACGGCGTCTTGTATTCGGGAAACTATCTTCTACTAAAATTTTGCAATCTTTTGACGACTTGAAAAGAAGAAAAAAGCGTAACATAGAAAAGGTTCAACCATCTCAATGTTTTCCAAACAATGTGACAAATAAATGTCTAAATCATACAAAATGGATTAAAAGTGCATAAAATTAAGATTTTAATAGATATAACAGATAGAAAAAAAATTTTTCACCTTTAATAAAAATACGTTTAAGTGCTTGCCGAGCGACTTCTGGTGCATCGGCTGTTATTTTTTCATCAATCACTGACACTTCATAGAAGAAATCTCGTGTGTTTGTATGAGCTTCATAACTACTAACATCATGGCCGTTCATACATGGTTCGACATGAATCATCTGTATATATGCTGTCGATTCTTCTAATTTTGTTTTATCAATCTGTAAGAAATGATTTTTCTGATCTGTTTCTCTTTGACACAAGTCCACTGTTCAGCGCTTGTTCCGTCTTAGTGTAAAGCAGACCTTTAAATGTCCAAAACGTATAACTGAGATGTAGAAATATAGAAGGAAACTTAATACCACATATATCATTTTTCAATTAGAAATAATATTATTTACTGTTAGAAAGTTGTCCAATAGAAATAACTTTGGAAACTATATGAACGATATATTTAAACTTGATGCTATTTAGAATGTAGAATTTTTACATGTGGAAAAGAATCCAGTGGTAAAAAAAATAAAAATTTGCACTTCTCTTGCTGGGATAATTTGTACTCGATCATGGCCAAGAACACAACGGCATGAATCTGTCATGCGCTCACAAGCTTCTGCCAGAGAGGTATGGCCTACTTCACGATAAACCCATTCCGTACAATGTTGTTCTCTGAAAATGAAATTGATGCATAATGCTATCAAAGTACATCCAAACAACATTGTCTGCTGTTTTTAGAAACAAATTGTAGTTCGAATAAAATAGCATGTAAAGTTGAAAATTGAGAGAAGACAGAGATTGGCTCACTTTACTTACAAACATATGAAGAACAATCTTGAACCTGAAACTGTAACCAACTTCTATTACTAACAGCAATGGCTTTGAAAGAAATGGAAATAATTTTAGGCAAATGTACTGAAGCCATACCCAAAATGTTTAGATCCATAGAAAAGTACTTTAAAATATGTTCCAAGATGTCGTTTGCCACTGACTTTCATTTGATCCGCCAAAGCATATGCTTGTTGCAACTCTGCATATATGCTAACCAATGCCTAACAAAAAAAAAATTTCAGTTCTCGAGTAAATGAAATATTCTTGATCAAAAGAGTTAATTGAAATTTCATTTTTTTGAAAACGAAAAATGAATTTACTCGATAATTTTTTTGTTGTTCATACACTGGAATTGCTAAACGGCAAACTGGTCCCACTGCTTCATATCTTTCAGCCATGATTAACGTTTGAACTAACTTTTCTATTTTCGTAGTGAAAGTATCCTGAAAACTACTCGTTAAGAAATTGAAGAACTTCTGGATTTGTTTTCAATTAGATATAAATTCCATAGCTTACCAAACTGAATCCTGCTTGTTGTATAATTTCTGAATCTGTATCATTTACAATTTCTTCCTTGGCTATCGTATCGTTGATGCAGGCCAGTAAATTCCAGTCAATTTTCGCATATCCTAATGAAATAAAATCCATGAGATCCAATATATGTGTACGGTTGTTTAAAAAAAATCTAGATATTTTAAGTATATCGAAAATTTTAAGATAGTAAAAATAAACATTTTGGTTCTGGATGAGTAGGAAAAAGGAACTGGAAGACTATTATTCCATTGCTTTCTAACTTGAATAGTTTGAATAATTTCACTCAGTCATAAAAAAATGAATTATCTATACACAAAAATTATATGTTACACATACCATTAATGGCAAGCTCTCGACCAATGATAGCAATTACATGAGCTTCACAAACAGCTGCTTCAGAAAACCAGCGTTCACGAATATGCATTTCAGCAAGTGTTTCAAACCAGGCACTTCTTAACGCTGCCGATCCTCGATAGCTATCAGCCAGCTGTACATGTAAATCTGCTAATCGAATCTAAAAAAAGTAACTGTGAAACACGTCAACTTTTATGGAAAGAAGAAAAAAACTATTTTAACAAATCAATAAATAAAAGAATGTATTCTGTTGTTTAACTGCATTCTAAACGGTTGAATAGAGTTGCATTCAAACAGTAAAGCACTTGACCCACTTCACAGATAAAAATAGACACCAACTTTTTCTTACGAGGACAAATGAGAAAACTATTCTTTGTGAGCTCTAATAAAAAGTTAGCAGTTGCACATGATGCTTGCACATAATGCTTCTCAAGTAAGCAAACTGCATAAAAAAATACAGGATCATCAACAGCATTCGCAAGAGCACCAGTTGCCGAAAGTACACCTCGTAATTGCTGAATTAATTCCTAAAATAAAAAATATTCAAGAAAGCAATGGAAATAAGACGATCACTTCAGACAAAAAAGAAGTTAAAATTTTATTTTACAATATAATTGACAAAAATTTAAAGTAAAGCTGACAAAAAAGAAACGTACTTCCACTCCTCGTTCAAAATACGTTGGTCTACTTCCAGGCACAGGTTTTACTAATATTTCTAAAATTTGCAATCCCTGTTCGAAACGACTTCTGCTAGCCAGAGGAACTTTCCTTCCAAGCAATCTGAAATAATTTTAATAAAACGTCATCTACAATCTTCAATAAAAATCTGAATCGATTTATTAATATTCAAACATTTCCAATTGAATCAGAAGCATGGATTGAAACATAATTCCACATAACTAAAATGTCAAAAAGATTTGTATGAAACAATGATGCTGCTTTGATCCCTACTCTTCCTAAAACTCAAATTTTCTCAAGTATTTCGAAAATATATAAATATTTTTGCGTGTTTAATATTCCAAAAAACTGGCCTAAATCACATATACTTTTATGATTAAAATATTTAATAGACATGTGCCACCTTGATAATGCGACGCCGGTCTGAGAGCCAGGTCGACCAAGCCTTTGAACATCGAAGATTCTTGGGGATTTTGTTACATTTAAATTGGCCATAGGAAGGCGTACTGTAATTTTGCAAAATTATCGTGTGAATTTTTATAGAAAAGTTAAAACATGGAAAGCACTTCAATATGAAGTCGTTATTTTATGCTTGTAGTCAAATCAACCACTAATAACCGAATCAGAAAAGGTAGAACATAGAACTAATATTGTTGACAGTCACATTATTTTCGAACAATCTTGAAAAGATTTAAAAATAAATGGTTTCCTAATTATTGATTTGACTATCAAAAACTTCATTATGTTTTCAGATCCGATTCCCAATGATACATGGAAAGAACCTGTCTTCGAGGTGCAATCGTAGCCATTTCTAAGAATCAGATGTAACAGTGCTGCAGCGGCACTCTGTATTTTCGGAAGTCGACTATTCATCTGGAGCAAAAGTGACTCGATCAATAGAGCTAAGCCATCCAGAGGACCACTTTGAAAAAGTTGAATGCGGAACTGTAATAACGAAATTTATTTTTTTATTCTAACTTTTGACTTATAAGAATTCACCTTAATATTATTGTCCCTCCTAAATGCTCTAGCTATAATCATGAGTAAAAAAGCTTTTCAAAGTAAGGGTGTATTATATTGCAAGGTAAAAATATATTCTGATTTTTTCTAGAACTGTTACTCCCAAGAATGTATCAAAGCTTTTCAATAAGATAATTCAAGCGAAAGATACCAACAAATATTACGATCACACACATGATGTCAGTGATTTCTAAATCCTTAATAGCCCACTGAAAACTTACCAAACTAACAAAAACAGCAAGCGCGGCGAGGGCGTGATGTCGTACAGCTTCTGGCCAATAATCGTCCAGTAATGATAATAAGAGACGAAGCAACTGATAAAAACTTTTATTTCCTTCGGGATTCGTTGAATTTTTAATAATATTCTTAAACAAAAGATCATTTCAAACAATACTGTAGAAAAAAGAATCTTTGCATCAATAATGTTTTTCTCAGTTAGCTGTGAAAAAAGGCTGAAAGTTAATTTAAGGATCATAATAATACCATTTTCATTTCTATTAATAAGCCCGCATACCATATTCCATCTATAAGTTACAGTAAAATATCAATGTGGAAATTCCTCGTTTAAAAATCAACGAGGAATTTCCACATTGATATTTTACATATGACACAAAAGTACTTCAATAATAATCAAATAATAAAAAGAAGCTTACTGAAACATGTTGAGCTAAAACTTTCACAGTTTCTAAAACAATTAGAGCTACTTCTTGAGTCAGATTTGATTCTTGCAACACACTGAATGGAGTTGCATCCTCTGCGTCAGTTTCAATGCATGCCTTTGTCGACAACGGATCTAAAACAAATGAAAAAGTTGAATTTTCGTCGAGATCGCCTCTTATTTTGCTCTAATCTACTGTGTACAGTGTACTGCAGTCAATGGATAATTGCTTAATATCGATCTTATATAAGCAACAAATATTTAGAAACACTCTAGCTTGACTTGAGAAATAGAATGCTAATAACAGCTAAATTATATCCATAAATAAAAATTAAAAATCAGTTGGTAAGTAAATAAGCGAAATAAAATTAAAAATGAATGAACGTCGACCTGTTCCGAGGGAACTGAAGCCGCTCGATGCTGACGTTCGACTATCTACTGTGGTCGAATTAGTACCCAGTGTTCCAGCGGATGAGCTAGAATGTGGCAGAATTACTAGCGTTTTTCGTGTGCCTCGTATTCTGTAAAAAATTCACAAACTCTATTTTGTTTATCCAATCAACTCTCAAACTATATTTCTAGATTTTTGAGGATGAATTACAGGAAAGTAAGTAAGCAATCAAAGAAGATGTACCTCATAGACAGATTCAATATTCTAAAGAAATACCTTTTTAAATTTTGATACAGATCCCGCTATCACAACATAATAAGCAAAATAGTAATTAGAGATAATAAAACAGTAATTAGCGATTAATAAATATAATAAGTTGTATTTTAGACTTTTCAAAAAAAACAATGAGGACCCACTTATTAGATGTCTGTTGCATAGTCTGATTTCTGCCATGATATCTGAAGAAATCGAGAGCAATACATAATAAATAGATGAAACTGTTAAGAGAACCATTTGATTCATACCAAGATACCATTGCAGCCAAAATTTTATGTGGCAGGAAATGTAATAAATAAAGCGTACACAACATCAAATCCCGTGATTCACCCTGGAAAATTAAAGGCATTAATCAATCGAAAAAAAGTCAGCTTATACTAGTTTTTGGCATAATGCTTATTTGTAAATAAACTGTAATATTTGAATATAAATTTGAACTTCACTTGACAAGACAAAGTATTCTTACAGCATGTAACATTAACACATAAAAAACCGCTAAAAGAGAAAAGAAATACAGAGACAAAAATTAATCTCGTTCATTTAGATATTTATTGATAATCAATTAAGTAATGAAATCTATAAAAATTTGTTAAATTTGATAATCTATCACCATAAAACTATCGAATTAACTCCTTTTTATTTCAATAAATTATAGAATCTACCACTAAAAATGTTTAGAACGCAAATCCCTGTAGTAAGCAAGAAAAAAGAGAAAGAAACATACTCGATCCAGCTTTTCCATTAAACCGGCGATACAAGGTACAGATGAGTTAGAGCTAACTTTTTCAGCATAAAATTGATGCGAGAAACCACTTTTCAGAGAACATCCCATTCTAGATAACAATCCATGTGATGGTAAGGATAAAGATCGACCTGAATGTGAAACTGAGTAGCTTGATGAGAGTGTGTAAGGAAATGCAGAAAAATTGGTGTTTTTTTTTCACAAATCTTATATCCTTCTCAAACTTATCAGTACTATCTACCGCTGTTTCACAAAGAGTTTGAAATAGAAAGATTAAATATGCATCTTAAAATAAAGCGAAGGATTTGAAAACATTAAATGAAAATTTTAAATCAAGTGTTTTTGCCAACAGCAGTAATACCGGTAGGTGACAAGCTTTGTGGATCCGTTTTAGCAGCCGATTCAAATTCTGCCACATTATCAAGTACTAAACTGATTAATGGAGAATACAATGTAGCAATATAACTTTGAGCATTCTGAAAAAATATGTATTGTTCAGTGCTTGAAAAAATGTAATTTAATTCAATCATGCACAGTTGTTAAAAATTATTGAAAAACTCGAAATTTTAGTCACTTCATTTTGACTAAGTCATTACTTCTTAATGTGTATTAAGGCCATTTATTTTGTCTCGCATTGCTTATTATTCAATGAGAGTTCATGATAATTTTAGATGTGAAACAAAGTCGTATATTTCTTAATTTTCTTTTCGTGCTAAGATAAAAAACATGAGGAGAAAAATAATAAAGAAAATTGATTCAAAATACGTATAATAATTTAGCTGAAGTAAATTTTTAAACTAAAAACTAACAAAATTTACTTACAGTATCCATATACCGTTTATCACTAGCATGCTTTGCAAACAAATTTCTCAACAACGCAACTACTTTTCGTCGATAATCACGCGGTTCCCGAAGTGATGCATCCACTTCTTGATAGAGCAAACCAACTGGAAAGTGATGTTTGCAATAAGAAGCAGAAAGGATGAATTCGTCTGCACACCGGCTATCTGCAAATTAATTAAAAAATATATTACTAAACTGTTACGTGCAAAAAAACTAAGAAAAAGCGTCTGCAATAAAAAAATGATCATACCTAAAATTTTTGTATGCATTATTATTTTAGTGCGATAGTTTTTGAATTTTGGTAAATTTTGAACCACAATTTTAAATATGACCCGAAATAGAACTAGAAACATTATCCGATAAGATTCATTTTTCAGCTGTTTGAAAATTGAAAAATCTCCATACGGATTCTATCGGATAATTTTTCTAGTTCTGTTTCAGGTCATATTTAAAATTACATTTTTTCTAGATTTTTGCAAAAGAACTATAAGAAAATATAGGAATATGCTAGCAGTTAAAAAAAGATGCACCTCACAGACAGATTCAATATTCTAGAGAAATACCTTTTTA
>UPTC01000102.1:0-35660 GCA_900537255.1 Acanthocheilonema viteae | reverse complement strand
AATGAAATAGGATATTTCATTGAAATTGCTTGTTATTTGGCTTGTGGTGATCAACAGTGTGGAGAAATATATGAAAATCATTTGATACAGTAGAAAAAATTTTATAAAAATAAACTTACAACTACAGTCATTCCCACTCCCATTGTTTATCGAAGGCGAAAAAAATTTCGAAAATAAATTGGTAAACAAATTGCTGGTATTAGAGTTCGTGACTATAAATAAAGTGAATTAAAATTTTCGAATCAACCAAGCAAAATATTGAAGCACATCAACTTATTTACTAAAAGGCATTAGGCATTTATTTTCTTCTCAAAGCCTTTGCTTTCTATTCCTTTAATTTAATGAATTTTTGGACAAGCAGTAAATCTGAATGAGTTTGTTTCTGAAAGTATTCAGTTGTAGAATTGAAAAAATAGGCTTTATTGAACTACCAATCAAATATGCTAATAAAATACATATGTTATCTGTATTTGGTGTGTTGTTCTTCCTGAAGATATTTCCGGAAACATCACACATAAGCGGCAAGCATAGTGGTATCCAGTGCTCGTGACTGCTAATTATGTGCAAAAATTGCAGTTTATAATCAAGTATAGTCTGCAAACAGAGTTAGAATAAATTTTTCTATGTCCTGAGTTCAGCAAATTGTGTTTGATTCTCAACTGATTCAGATAACTGCATGAAGGAATACTTAATAAACTGTATAAAAAAGTTATATAATAGTGGTTATACAATAGTGGCAACTATATACCAGATGTTAGAAAACGAAATTTAACATATGCACGTCATAACATTTGTCTGAATTTTCTGTCAGCCTACGCACATCGCTGGATAAAATGAAACACTATCTTCCCCTAACTAATCTCCTCAGGTCGCTAAATTGCAAGAGTGTTTAACTGTTTGAAAAATAGACATACCCTTGAGCAACTTTCATCCATATTTTCAACGACGCGATATATCCAGGAGAATACGGACCCACGATTCATAAAACTCAAGCAGTACTAAAATATTTCTTGATTTGCTTTTCATTGCTGCTGGTACCTCATTTAACATGCTCAAAATTTAAACAAAAATTTATTAACCATTCAAACAACATTTTTCAATAATTCTATTATCATTTTAAAAATATCCATTAGTTAATAAATATCGATAAAATATTACCCTTAAGAAATAAGCTACAGCTGAATTTGCCAGTCGACACTCTTGAGGAATATCTCGGTGTTTTGCTATGATAAGAGGTACAACTTTATCAATTAACTGTTCAATTCTAAACAGCAATTCCTGTGAAAAACGATTTTCTCTCGGTACCTTAAATATCAACAAATTAAAAGAAATTTTTAATAAAAATTACAATACAAATGCAGAAATCCTTCGTTTATCTAAATCAACATGTTCGTACTTATTGAAATAATCAAACCTTATATAAACCGACATCAAGCAACCATAATGCCATGCTCTTCGCAACAACAACCAGAAGAAACCAAAGTTGCCGGAATGCTGAGACAAGTGAGTCATTATCTGTCTGAACACAGCTGATCTAAAAAACCATCTTTTGAAAGTTTCTTTAAAAAAATTGGAAACTTATAGTAGTGCTTGCTATCGAAACAATTTATGAATAAAGTAATGTTGTGAATGAACAATAATTTAAATAAAACAAGTTACTAGATAATAAATAATCCAATTCGGATAAAGAACGAATTAAAAAATGGTGTTATAATTTACATGAGAAGTGATGTGCTTGCATAAGGCTGAATGTACGGTTTCGTCTTCAAGATTTGATTTGCCTTTCATTGCTGCTGGTTGGAAATAATAAATGACAAATGTACGCAAAAGATGATTTTGACCTGTTGCAGCAATTTTATCAGTAATACCAATCAAGGTCCTATAAACGACAATCAATAAATCACATATAAAATTAATACTAGTTCATGAACTCCGATAACCATCTTTCTAAAAAAACAAAACATGCTCGAAAAAATTGCTCATAACATATCCAAGAAAGTTCTGACTTACACTTCAACTGCTGCTCATATGGTTAGGATATAAACTATAAATCACTTTTCAAACTAATAAGCTTTTGTATATACTACCCTTAAACAGTGGCATAACTCTTACTTTTAGACCGAAAATATTTGAAGAAACCTCAAAGTGCTCAGAGCTATTTCATCGGTTGACGAATATGGCAATAAGGTGAATAACCGATTCAAAGTTACCGGCAAGAATGGAATGATTCTATCAATTTCGACTTCCAACAGTTCCTGTAAATTCGTAAAGTAAAAGTCACGCACGCTATATTATCTCGAGTATCTTCCATCAGTTTTATCTAACAGCTAAAACAAATTTCGAATAACTTTGTTTAATGCTACCTATATCTCTGCGCTTATTTTGTTGAAATTTTCGAAATGAGATAAAATTAAGTTTCTGCGAAACGTGCAAAAGTCTTGATATCAACAGTTCCGTTCGCTTTGTTTGTAATAAATCCTTGAAATTGAAAATTCTTGGAATCTTTATAAAAAAATAGGAAATCAACCAACAGCATACTTACTGGAAGAATTACTTTATCACACAGTGTGTAATCTGATAGCAAAATATGAAGTCGAGAGAGATAAAACTGCTCACAGCTCTCTAATAAATGTTTCTCTACCTACATCTAATCCTTATGCTTACTGCAATCACATTAAATTCATTACAGAGATGAATTTATTGCTAATTTATCATAATTATTATAAGACCAAAAAAGAAAAAACAAGTCCACTGAACATTAAAACACTATTCTCTGGATTAGTTTGGCGAATTTTGCTGTAATTTAAAGCATAAATAAATGTATATATAGATAAAACGAAGAAATTAAACAGCAACAAAGTGATGAAAAACCCTTTTTAGTATTTTGTTAAACAAAGCAAAGCCCTTTAACGGTTAACAGAAAGTAATATTTTCTTATCTCATATCAGGATATACATCTAAACTGTAATTTCAATGAGAGCCATAAACAAATAAAATTAGCAGCACCAATCGGAATTTCTGATTATTGAAGTAATTTATTTCACCAAAATATCGGCGACATCGAGTACAATCATTTAGATTATGGACTAGTGTTATGCATTCGTAATTTTACGACGAAACTATATGAACTAGCCTCACCTCGATTTTCCGCACTACATAATGCCAAAACTTCTCCTCCTTCGAAATTCCACAATCTTCGATAGATGGTGAACAGGAACGTTTGACCGGTAATGAGGAAGGTGACGGCGGTGTATTGCTAACTGCCGAAATTGAACCCGGCGGACTGGACCACTACAATAGTGAAAACTAATGGTTCGACAAATCATCAATGATCAGCTTCCTTTAGATATTCTAGAAAAACTAGAATTTAACTAGTTGCCATAAGTGTTATGCTTCACACAAATATAAAGAAATATGATTTCAAATAAAACAACAGAAATCATGATAAAGCAAAAATATAAAGAAAAAGTATGTAAAAATGGAAACAATTTAATAATTTTTAGTTTTCAACATAAGTTGCAAGTATTAGTGAAAATGCAACACGACAGATGAAAAATGTTAATATAAGCAAGTAAATGGAAAAAATCCAATTTTGACAATATGTGGATAGCGCAACTCCATAAAAATAATCTGCTGATTATCTCTTTCTTCGTTCCAATGTTAATCTTTTCTTCTACGTCTTATCTGCAACAGTAGCACTAAATTTAGAATAACAAACCAACTTTGCTTTTTGACGATGCATCGCCAGCAACACCTGCACGTTGAAGTTTTTGACAACTTTGAAAGAATGCTTGCAACTTTGATTCTGTTGTAAATGCTGATGAAACAAGTCGCAGACGCACACGGAATAACTGTTTGCCATTATCTACCCAGTGGATATCTGGTCCAATATGCTGTAATGAAATTAAGTGAATTAAAAAGGAAAAGTGAAATAAGCAGAACGTGAGATGGGTACTGTTTTCAATTATTCATGAGTAGAAGAAGAAACAAATGGAATAAGTAAAAAAGATCGATAACATCATCAGAAAAAGAACTTAGAATTTGAAAAGTGATGTTAAAATGGAAAAATATCATATCACATAAGGAATAACTTGCTCCTTTTCCAAATCCTAGTGACTGGTAGTTTATATAATCAGATGGTAAATCGATGGCAACCGATAATGAAAACTCTTGCTCATCTCGTTCAATAATTAAACGATCTTTCTTTAACAAAGGTAACCACGCATATCCAATAGGACTATCAGAATTCTGAAATTGCAGGAAAAATCTCATAAAAATTTCAGAAGATATAAAAAAAATATGACCACGAGCAACTGCCAGTTTATTTTTACAAAAGATAATCATAAAAGTTCTAAATTTTTCCCCAAACAGTGAAAATTAAGCAGTGATATAACAATTAGAGAAAACCTCATTTTGAGATTTGTTTGAAGTGATCCCTGCAACCGACACATGACTGAATGAAAATAATAAATGATCGCCAGTATCTAATGAAACTGGCAACTGAATTTTTATCTGAAATTCAATAAAATTACATCTTACAATTTACAGAACCAAGAAAGTAGCAGAATACATTAACTATAATGTAAAATTATAGGCAAATTTATCTATAATCACCATGTAAATCAGTAAATTTATCCATAATCTAGGGTAATAGATAAATCTGTACATATTCATCTATTATCTCAGATGTTGTTAGCTAAATAAGTTTCCATTAAATAGCCTAAGCGACCAAATGATATTATTGATTGATCCACCAAGAAATTCAGCAGCTAAAAATACCTCATCACTAAAGACTGGGTTTTGCTCGTGATACAGCACTGAGCAACGCATGCTATGTACAAATGGCGTAGGTGATGCAAATCGATTGTAAATGACCTAAAGTTAAAATTATTTAAGAAATCAGATGACAAAATGATCATTTTAATTAAATAGGTTTGAGTATATTATAAAGAGATTCAAACTAAAAAAATTTCTTCATTCATTGAATAAATGACAAACACAACTACCAGACTCAAATTTCCTCAATCAATTGCTTTCTGTTCTAGCCTTATACTTCCTTATGTATGCGCATTATTATCCCATACTACTTAATTGAAAAGATTTAAAAGCAACGTACTTTGGATATGTCTTTTCCTCTGGTTGCAGAAATGAAACGTACAGTACACACAATATTACGTGCTTTATTAAACGCTTTCTGGCCATCATACTTAAGTGTTAATGGATAAACATAGAGTAAATTGAAAAGACTTGTATGCGGCTCGCTAACAAAATCGTTGAAAGACTGGGCTTCAAAGCAAGCTGACACAAGGCTATCTGATGTTGCATTCCATGGACGAACAGGCATAAAACTCGAATTTATACACACTGGAAAATTTATAACATTGAAACCAGTATGAAAAAAAACGTTGAAAGCAAAAAAACAAATACTAGAACATGCAGAAATTACATGAATACTTTCTATATATATCGGAAAAAAACACAGACTTGACAGCTCGGATGTCTTTGACAAGAAATCGATATTCATGCTAACAGTTGCCGTTGGTAATTGTGTGAGTTTTCCGGATTTTTCGATTCTAGAATGAAAACAGCCAAAATCAATAAAACAGGTTTTTTTAACTGTCCAAATCTGTTACCGTAACCTGTATGAGGAAAACCAACCGTTCAAAATCAACGAGAATCCTTTGCAAATCTCCGTCACTTAGTTTACTTCCTTCACAACGATAGAGTTGCATTTCATTCGGCAATTTCGTTCCACATCCTAACATTTCTTGAAATACCGGTCTGAAAAAAATTGGAGTTATATGAAGAATAATTCTAATGAAAAAAAAATTATTTCACATCGATGATCATCATATCAAATGTCAACCGCGTACTTTTTAAACATCAGTCATATCATTTTTGTTCCTTTTTCTAAAGATAAAAATGACTGATGAATCAAATGCAAGATAGTTCAGGACAAGCAAAAAAAAATCTGGGAAAAGAATGATACATTTATATATAATGCGACTTGTTGAAGATCTCAACAATGAAGATAACGAAAAGAATCAACATGAAAAGCAGAAGAGCTGTGCCTTAGATAATCTAGATATTAAACAGCAAGCATTTTAGTTACAAGTAATAAAGTAGACCTTGCAGCCCAAGCAAAAGACATTTTATCCTGTGTCGCTTTCGAACAGGCCTGTTGAATCATTTTCTGTAACTTTGCAACACCTTTCAGATCATTTGATGTTTTCATATACATTTCTGCTGATGTATCAACCGATAGTAGTCGATCAACACGAACAATCAGATAAATATCACGATGTGGCTTGGCAATTGAATATACAACCTGCAAATTTAAGTAGTTATGAACTGATATGATAATATGGTGATGAGCGCACAACAGCTCAAGAAAACGACAGAATGTTTCCGAGAAGAGAAATTAATAAATATGAAGAAACGATCAAAAGAACTAATATGAATGCAAAGAGCTAAACTGAAATTCCCGCTATTCCTCGTTAACCAGAAAAAAAAGTAAAATATGAGCCATGGCGTTATAAAGAAGAAAAAAGGTAAGCGCAAACTTGCAAAAAAAACAACGAAATATTTATTAAACTAAAAGAAACAAAATCCCCATAGAAATTTTTTTAATTTTTGTAAGAATAACCTTTCGAACATTCTTATCCGCAAGTATTCTCTCAGACAAAGTATTGACACCATCTTCTCCCAATGTGCTTTTATCAACTAAACTTTTGCCAATTCCATCTCTGCCACCAATTTTTAATGTCGCAGTTAATTCGTCGCTATTCGGATCAATTTGAAACTCTTCGGACAATCGATGACCAGCTCGACAATCGTACAAAAATATGCGCACAAAGAATGGTTCAATCTGAATATGACATCGATGCAAAACGACAATAAGAAATTCGCAATCTAATAGTATTAATATTTAATATTAAACTTTTTTTAACGTTAATACTTCAGCCAGTTCAGAAGTATTAATGTTGAAAAAATTAATGTTTTGTTAAACTTTAAAAAGTTATCCAATAAGAAATTCTCGGTGGCAAAATACCGATGTATACTGAAGTCTTTAAATATTTCAAGAAAGCACCTGCTGTACATTTGTATTTGAAATAGGCAACATAATATTCAAATTCAGGAACTCCACAACAAACCGTACCACAGTCTTATCTTCCGGAGGCCTTGTTACCTCATTCGCAACAATGTCTTCCAGCAAACAGCCTGCTTCACTTTTTGGCATTGATAATCGCTAAAAGATAATGCTTCTCAGATAGAGAAATACAATTTAAAAAATATGAGAAACAAATAATCAATTCAAAAAAATAACTAACATCAAGATCAGGATATAGTGCGAACAGTGAACGTCTTTTAACAACAGGCGGCTGCAAGGCTTTTGAGGCAGCATTGCGCCCAGCCCAAAAGCAAGTTCCAAATAGCTCTCAAAAATAAATCATTTATGATGAGTTTAATTCATAGAAATATTCAACGAATCTGTTTGTTGACATGCAATATGTTTAAAGATTTAACTCATAATTTAAAATTAACCAACCGCTAGAATCATTACTTGCAGTCGAGACTTGTTCGTCATTTGCTTCTGTTGTTGCTGTGCCCGCTGATTCTAGCCTTGCATTAGTACTCGTTGAAGGCATTCCATCTAGAACATAAATACTACCAAAAGCTAAACTGAATTTTGAAATTCCAGCTAAACTGACAGATCTGTAACGAATATAGAAATTTTTAATATTTAGCATGCTATCATATATAAGTTCTTTAGCATGTATGATCTGTGTTATCCATTTTGCATACCCCTGTACAAACATTTTTTTCGGAATGTGTCAGATAATCTTGATATTTTTATAACAATTCAAGTATATAAACCAGATATTTTAGATGATGATTTGCAGAATACTAATCTCATCAGCTTTTGCAAATCTTAATATTTTAAATTTCTTTCACAAACGTGAAACAATTTAGTTATTCTGTGTGAACAATTACTACAGTAGAAAATGTGCAATTCGCTTCATGATGGTATTATTGCTGCATTATTTTTTTGATTTTCCCGATGTTCATTTTTACATATACACACACACACACACACACACACACACACACACACACACACACACATATACACACATATATATATATACACATACATATATATACACACAGAAAGCTAATGCAAACTATTTATTCACAGCGTGTTGCTGATGATGTCAACAAGAGAAAATAGTTGTGCGGCAATTCGTCATCAAACACGAATAACAATCGCTTGCCCACCGCTAAATAATCAAGCCGTTACTAGCCTTCACACTTCTTCCAATACTTTGATAAGTGAATTCTTCTTCCTTTTCTATTGATTTTGATAATTTTTGTGAAAATCCACCAAGTAAAGAAATTAAGAAAGAGCCTATTACAATTTTTTCGGTTGTCTTCTCTTAATCGTATAAGTATCGATGATGATTAAGAGAACACAATCGAATTTGCTGTAATGTTTGCTCGCACAACAACCTGCTTTTCTGAGTATGAAAATCAGCTACTCGTTGAAATGATTCTTTTTTACCTCTTTCTATTGAATTTAAAATGCACGTAATACTAATTAAAAAGTTATAACTGTGAATAGCTTTTTAAAGAATTGAACATGAGGAAAAATTGAAAAAATCCAAACCTGAAACAGCAAAAAATTTATTCACTGTTTTTCTCCACCCATAGTTTGTGACCTTTTATTATAAGAAGACAAGTAACCTTTATAATCACCAGCCAAAGCACGATCAATTTCAATTAACCATCGCGGTAAATCGCTATCAGAATCAGCTGCCAAAACCCATGAACGCCTTTCTGCACCATATCCACTCACCTCCAATGCATGTTTATTATTTTCATAATTCAAATATCGCAAGGAAAGTTATGCCTAGCGTCGTCATAAGTCAAATAAGAAAAAATAAAAGTTTATTTACGTTCTAGTCAAAAAATGAATTGACGATTCTATAAGCAGATTCTATAAGTATAACTAACTAACGATTCTATAAGTAACAGTGATGATAAGACATAAACATGTATATTAAAATTTTACACTACCCATACAATTTCAGAACCAAATTCAAAAGCATATATAAGAAACTTCTATATAAAAAATTTACGTTTAGCTGTTTGCTCACCGAATGAAGTCTTATCTGAATAGATAACAGTTATTTACACTTACTTCAAGAACATTTCTGCCTTTTTTACTAGTCGACAAAGCTGCTTGCTGTATGATCATTGGTGGATGTGTTAATGTCGCAAATTGTGATTTTCGCATTTCTAGGAGAACCTTCCCGTCTTCATCTTTCCTCAACACACAGTAACGTTTCTTCATGCTCTAGAAACATAATTTGAAACTTTTTAAATCTAAGTAACATTTTTTACCTAGATAATTCAATTCCCCCTTTATAAATTAACTAGAGGCCATAACTAATCGTTCAAATAGAGTAATTCCTTGACTGAGGAATTAAAAATGGACGTATATTGCAATGGAGCAGTTTCTCGAGGATAGCTAATTCAGAAGTCCCATGCATACACTGACAACTGATTGGGACTTATCATCAAGGTCAATTACCTTGAAATTATCCAAAAGACTAGTTTCTGGAACAATAAACAAGAATCCTTCTCGAATAACATCTGAATTGTAGCGACCCTCCAACTCCTGAAATCATGCATATTAGAACGAATATTAATAAGAATTTGGAGTATGAGAAAAGAATGAAAGAAAAATTTACCTCTTTTTGTTCATCATAGACCATATCACTTTCATAAATTAATGGCTGAAGATCGATATCATAACTGGAAAAAAGAATTTTAATTAGTCCGAAGTTATCTACTGCCATTGTATATCTGTTATTAATCAATAAGACCAACTTTTTTGTAATTTATATTCGATTTAAATATTTAGAAACTTTATTCCTTAATAATGAATACTGATATCGGAAGGAAATTTCATTCCTCAATAATAGAGTATATGTTTCGATATTATAGCCACTAATATTTACTAAGATATAGTAATTTATTCTAAGAAACCAATTTGAATAATATTTAAAAGGTTAACATTATAGATAGCTTACTCAGAAGTACTGTGATAATCAGAACCGAATTGCACATAATTAAAACGGACAACACGATATGAAGCAATGTAAAATGAAAGGACTTCTTGCGTAAGTAACCATTTTGCTTCTGTTATTTCTCGTACACTTAATGATGGCACTACCGTGCGTTCCACTGGAGATACTAATATTTCCTAAATTATTTTTTTTAATTTCCTATAAATTAGGGAAGACTTTAATATCAATAAGAAGCAGTGAAGTAAAGTGGAAGCCTACACATTCTGCAAATACAGAGTTTCGATGACTATGCTGTGGAAATCATTGCAATAAATAATATGCTAATTTTAAATATCGGAATTAAAAGACTAAAAATACCGTAAAATCATCGCGTGGAAACAATAGCAGCTCTCTTTGACTAAGATTTTCTATTACCGAGCTGTTCTCTCCCAAAAATTTTTCATAATCCAATGGTTCCGCCAATGGTCGTTTACGCTATAACAATCAGAATTCAAGAAATTCAAAAAATTCAGGACAATTTGTTTCATTTAGACATCAAAATGTTCACTTCTCAAATTCTGAGGAAATTTCCTAAGCACATTTTGATTTAATAAATACAAGCCTTTGTTTATGTTTATTAAATCAGATTACTTAAAGAAAGCTTAACTAATTAATAATACAACAAATAACCGTCGGATTCATTGTACTCATTGCTGTTCGTACTGCTTCACGGGCCTCTCGAGCCTGTCCCGGTTTGCCTACTCCAGCGGTGAATCTAAAATTCCACGAAAATTTCTAGAAGATTTAGTAGATTGAAAATTCCACGAAAATTTCTAGAGGATTAAGTAGATTCATAACAGCTGAGCCGGAGAACTTGCGCAGTTGCTCCCTCCATTTTCTTTCAACGTCATTTTGCTTTTATCTCCGCAAGTATCCTTTAAAGGAATTTAAACTTTAATATTTTTAGTGCTTTTCTTCGTTAATGTTCAAATTACTACCACGTACATATTAATTTTATTACTCAACAAGTGATGCTTATATAAAGTCAGTTATTTTATTTTAATAAAATACTTCATAGGATTATTTCAGATTGTTTTAGATGATTACACAATATTCCAAAATGATGCCATTTCAAAATTTCTGATTTTAACTGAAAATTGGAACTTTCAGAGAAAATAATTTCATTAGACTGTATGACCAAAAAGGCTGTCAGAGGTAACTTATGATGAAATTAGAGGAATTAAAATTAAATCCGGCTCAACCATTTTTTAAGTGAACATGTCAAAGAGCTGAACGTTAAATTAAAATTTCATTAGTTTCAGTATAAAGTATGCAGTGCATTTTCAGACTAAAAATTATACTTCCGCAGTTGTCCACTAGCTGATCGTTGACTTGCTACCTCCACCAAGCCACTGCTGCCAGTACTGGAAACAGAAACCATGGAGCGGCGATCATCATGTCGAGGTGTGTTACTTTTCATTCTGCTAATAGAAATTTAATTATCGATTATTTTAGGTACAAATAAAATCCGAGAACGATATTTGATCCTGCTAAAAGGATGATAAACAATCAAAATCAGTTATTGTAAATATGATAAAGGGAGGAAAAAACTTTATATAAGATAATAACCAAATGATGAACCACTAATTAAATAATGCAGTAACCAAATGATTATTTACCAAACATTAATTATAAGTAGTATTATCGAAGTCAACCAGAATTACACTTTAACTGCAGAGAAAGTTTGAATGTAAGTTGATAATAACAATTCTTCATTCGCTTCCGCATTCTCCTCATTGTGTCTATTTATTTACTCGTACTCATTAGTTTTCACTTATATTTAGTTATTAGTTCATATCTGATTCATGTAAGCTTATCAGTGTCGAAGCTATCAGAGAGCTTATCACAGTGCTAAATTATGAACCTATCGCCGTAAAACACAAAATCAGCTCAACTGGGAACCGATCTTGCGTTCTATGTGACGGGTATGCATGTGGTTTCAGTATGCAACTCTGCTAGATCATTGGACGCAACGGATAATGCGTGGAGGTGGAAGGAATTTTAGGAGGAACTTTCATTTGGGGAAACGATTACTTAATTTTTTTATGGTTGAGAGTTAGAGAATGATGTGTAGAAGTAATGCACTTCCGTCGGGATTGATTTACAAGCGAAATCAAGCAAGTTTAGAGTTATTAAGAAAGCTAAGTTTTATTTGAATTCAAAGATTAGCCTCTTGAAAAGAATATTTATGTTGCATTTGTTTTATGAAAGATAAACATATTGTTAGTTTATTCACTGCTTAATTGCTTATCACTTGACTTGTTAATTAGAATGCGTAAATCTATTACAGAAAGATGGTGTCGATAGAAAGTCTCTTGCCGGAGGTGACCACATTATTTAGCCACCAGTTGACGTTGAAAGCAGCGGATGAATTGTTTTTTGGTGATAAAATGCTCTACCACTATCACTCAAACGATGGATCAAAAAAGGGGATACCTGGTTTGTTACTGCTTACTTACTCATTCTCTTAATTTTGTTCTGTATCGTCCTACAGCAATCGTCTTTCAGCAATGTCAGGTTCTTATTTCTTTTAAGAATTGAAAATAAATATCGGCATATTGTTATCTTGCTTGGTCCCAGCAACCATTTGGGACTAAATGAATGGCAAGCACGCAAAAAGTTTTTCTATTATTAACTGTTCCATTTACTACGCAAATATGGTCGAATGCGCTATCATTTAGTTTCAATTTAAAAGTACTTTGATGACTCACTCGTCATATTTCTGCATTATTAATCAGCTGCAGGAGAAAATTTTCCTTGTTGTATGGCGAATATTCAAGTTTTTATCTGCAGTTTGATAACTCTAGTGTTGCTGCAAAGTTCCAATAATTTTTCAGATGGTGGCGAGCAGGAGCGTCGCAAAGGTAAAAACAAGGATCAGAAAAACAGAAGTTATGGTGACATTGTGCATGAAACTTCTATTGGGATGGATGGTTTACATAATGCTATTGCTAATGCAAGAAAGACATTGAAGCAAGCCTTGGGAGACAATAATGGTAGGTGAGCTTCTGTATCTTTAATGGTAATAACTTGTTATACAGTTAATGGCGCGCGTTGTACGCGAAAAGCAAAAGTTATTTTATTGGACAGCTTTATTTTCTGATGGTTTGGGAAATTATTTTAGTTATGATTTATTTGACAGTTAGCATTATTGATTAAAATTAATCGATTAACCTTATTTTGGATTGTACATTTTCGAACATCTCTGCTGATCTACTACAGCTTTTTTTTCGAGCATTGCATGACCACACTAAAGCATATAATGAGTTTTGGTAACGTATCACTCAGTAAATATTGCGTAATCCTTATTTATCACTGACGGATTATTTTCACATCCTAAAAATTATATCTTGTTTGTTGTCATACATTATTCTTATAGAGTGAAACACCTGCATCAAAAAAAATTTAGCGCCAAGTTCTTATATATGTTCGTGGTTTCAGTTGTAGAAGATGCAACAAGTGGTGCTCTAACAAAATTGACTGGAGAAGTTGCGGCATTAAAAAAAATAAGTGATGAAATGCGAAATGAAATTGAAAAATTGCGTGAAGACTTCCAAAAGATACTGAATTACGTCCATCAGGTTAGTCATTGCTTTTCGGCAGGAAAGAATTGTTTTTGTGTTTCCCACGTAATTTCCATATATTTTCCTTGATTTCTATAAATTAATTCTTCTATATTGATGTAGTCTTTTCTCTATAATTAATTACCTAATTTCTTCGACTCTTTAGTTTAGGTAGTAAGTGAAATAATCATATCTCGTTAGTCAGCTAAGATTTTAGTATCCAAAATGTTGGTGATTTTATAGACAGTTAGTAAAGCTCAGTATCATTTGCAGTTAAGACCTTGCATGTCCTCTTCACTGAAAAGAGTTGGAAGTAGGACACTTATTCTTGGCGATGGCAATCTTTCGTTCAGTCTTGCATTTGCTCGTTTACATCCTGAGACCGAAATATATGCAAGTGTTTTTGAGAGTTACTCTGAGTATATTACGAAATATCCTTCCGGTAAAAAGAATATTATCGAACTTCGAACTAATCATCCTTATGTCTACATATTATTTTCGATCGATGTCTGCTCACTTCCAAAAGATTGGACAGGGTTTTACGATGATATTATATGGAATTTTCCTCATCACTGTGGAAAAACAAATCTTCGTAAAAGTCGTCAGCTCATACGAAAAGCATTTGCAAGTGTTGGGCGATTATTATTATCGGGTCGTTTCCACATTACTCTTGCTAAAGGACAAAGCGGATTAGATCATTTATCTATACTGTTTAAACGATGCTTCAAATATCAGCGATTGCCAGAACATAGATCGGATAGTTGGAACGTTATTTACATAGCTGCTGAAGAATACTTTGTTCTTCAAGAAGCTTCCATTTTTCAACCAGAATTGTTCCCTCCATATATTAGTTCAGGATACCATAATTCGGAAAGATCTTTTAACGACAAAACTAAATCAGAAACGCTCACTTTTATTAGAAGCCCTATCATCACTAGAATCAAGGAGCTCATTAAATATGAAAATGAGATTTTTAAAATCAGAGGGGTTGCTCATGAGTGGAGACCATTTTTTCAAAGAGACTTATCAATTATTTATTTAAATCCAAAAAAAGTTGCAGAGTTGGAGAGAATTTTATTTGTCTTGATTGAAGAATTCTGTGCGAATATTTTGGTGGACTTTTATGAAATTGTAGATAAGAAAACATACTATTTGGGACAATCTAACCACATTTATCGTTTTGTGTGGCAGAGTTGGAGGGTTCCATTATCCAGAAAACTTTGTAACTCTATTCACGAAGAAATTAAAATGATGCTTAACAATCGGTTCATCGAGCAACATCTAGAAATGATTGTAACGTAGTTTGAAATATTTCGATTTTGGTGTATTTCTTCAACATTCTTTTCCGAATAAATTATTCGCATTGGAGATTCATGTTTTCTGTATTTCATATTTTCATTCTATTTCTTTAATAGTCTAAAGGAATCATATGTTATGTTGATGTAATAATAAAATTTGATGTTTTGAATTGTTTCCTGTAGTATGTCTATAGAGATTCATGTAATCCAAATGGAGATCACCTACCCAGCGATGTATGAAAGACTTTTTTCATGATGCGGATAATAACTTATTGAATTTGTTAAGTTTTTCTGTCCTTTACTGATTTCAGTGAAATGTTTTCAGAATTTTTTGAAGTTTTTGTAGGTTTGACGGTTTTGTCAATCCTATATTTATTATTATTTTAGGGTACTGACATTCCTTTACCTGTTTTGACAAAACAATCATCGTCGAAAGTTGAGAAACCATTAGAAGCATCGAACGAGGATGATTTTGATTTATTTGGATCATCGGATGAAGAGGAAGATGCGGAAAAGGAACGTATCAAACAGGAGAGACTGAAGGCTTATGCTGAGAAAAAAGCAAAAAAACCAGAATGTATTGCCAAGTCTTCTATTATTTTGGATGTTAAGGTGGGCTTTTTCATTATTTCAAAGTAAACCTTTCTTTTATTTAAATAATAAATATTGGCATGGAAAACGCATTACATATGATTGAATATGACGAATATGATTGAATAGTTGAATATGACGCAGTTTTTGAAATTCAAATAACCTTGAATTTAGAAAGCATTTTTTTAGAAACTGGCAGATGTAGTTTTTTATGCTATTCATATAGTGTTATCAGATTAGAAAAATTTTCCCGTAAACAGAGGCTAAGGAGATTGCGATTTCGTTTATGTTTTTTTTCTTATTTTCATTTAGTGCTAAATTTTAAGCCTTGGGACGATACTACAGATATGCAAGAAATGGAGAAACTTGTGAGGAACATTGAAAAAGATGGCCTCGTCTGGGGTGGTGGTTAGTTTTTGTTGTAAAATTATTTGCGTGAAAAACTGTTACCTGTAATTGAATATCCATATACAGTAATATTCTGCATGTAGTCATGGTACTATGACTAAAAAACATGTTGAACCGAATGGTCGGAAATCCATTTTTGTCCTTGTTTTTGTTTTTTATTGACAAAAAATAGAAAAAGGCATTCCACGATATGAAATGCATAGTTTTAACTATACTTTTCAAAAATCCATAATTCGTATATGCATAAATTTTTTTTTGTCTCTTTTGTAATCAATGACAGATTTGAGAAATTCTGCTTCGTTCTTTGAAATTATGCCACTCTATTCTAACCGTTTCCATTTTCTGTTTATGGAATGCTTCTGTTTGTTGGAGCAACTGTATTTCATTCTTGATTGAATAATTTTCTAGCAAAATTGATCCCGCTTGCCTACGGTATTAAAGTGCTGCAAATTATATGCATTGTGGAAGATGCGAAAGTTTCTGTGGATGATCTTATAGATCAGATAACCGAAGAAGTGTCAGACCATGTACATTTTTACTAGTTTTTAAATTTATTTATTTTTGTTTATTCCATGTTTTCACTTATTTTATTGTTGTTTAAGCAGAATTGAAGTTCACGTTACATATGATTTCACTTTTTATCATTCCTTTTTATTTCAGGTGCAAAGTGTCGACATTGTCGCTTTTAACAAAATTTAAGAAATAAATGCTACCTGATTAATTCTCTTTTTATTTTTATCAGTTCTTTATTTTGGAAAATATTTTTTCTTGTTAATAAAATTTGTTGTTTTGATCTTCATGCATGCTGCTATTACTCAAATGCAAAAAAAATGGATTTGATTGCACCGAATTTTAATGATGACTTATTTTAAGGATTGCTGAGAGTTCAACTGATTATCGCATTTAAAATGGGGCTATTGACAAATGATTAGTTTCCTTTTTGTTAGAAATAAGTTGTTCTGCAACCGCTCATTTATTAGTTTCTCGGCATTGTCGGTCTTTCGTTGAAACAAATGACAAACAAAATATTAAGGTGGTAGTGCTGGCTTAATCTTGTCAACAAAAATTTGACAGGTGTTGCTGTTTTGATCATTTGTATCTTTTAGCATGAGAGATATTCAGTCTTGCTCTCTCGTCCTCTCACATAACAGGCATACCGAAAAAAAAAAGGTCCTGTGAGAGGACGAACATCTGTGACGTAATTACTAGCATTTTAACTGTACCGCTATTGTTCCCAGATGAAACAATAAGGTTGTATGCTCCTATGTTTCTTTGAAGTGGATCGCCTTTTGGTCTCCTTTATGTTACGGTACTGTGGATGACTTGTTATGTGTCTTTAAATTTTATTGGCTCCGTTAGTGTGGTTATATGTATTTTTTCTACCGACCTGAAATACCTTTGGATATACAACGGATTCTGTAAATTTATTCAAGACGATACAGCATATGTTTGTTTGCGATGGAACGTCGAGGTACATGCAGTGATTATCATTTCGGTTGTGTCTTTCAGTGTTAATTCGAATTTTTTTGTTATTGAATAAAGTCTTATAATGACTGCTCTCGAAGCATGTGATTGCTTTAATAACACTATATAGAATGTAATGTAAAGGTTGATATTAAGTAGTCTTTATCGGTCAAATACATCGACAGCAGTATGTGATAATGGCAACTGCAGCTTATCATTTTTATCAGATAATTTTGCAAAAGCTATAGGATGTTGTGACAATCCCTGATTATTGTTTTCGACATATTTGTTTTCGTAAAACAGCATTAATCAATCCAACATACATAGCGGTTATTGAGGATTCTGAGGGGAACAAAGATACTTGTTATTAGGTGCTAATTAGGTGCAGCTTGAGCGGTATATTCGTTTAATCCCCGAGTATTTGCTATGTGTAACCGAGTCTTTATTTGAATAATTTGCGTTGAGAATGGTCCAAACGAGCCGATTTCGGTATTCGCCTTGAAATAGCTAGTAATCTGCATTAGCTCAAAATATTCCGGCAAAATATTAATATGACATTCGGTGCAATATTATCATCTTCCATCATATATTAGGAATTTCATATTTAATCATTCCGATAGTATCAAAGTATGGCTTATTTTAAATTGCAATTGCAAACTTAAAAGATGTGAGATTGTAAAATTACAATTTTGCATAATCATCGTTGCAGTATTCGCCATTCAAATAGCTGTTTGAAAAAATTCGGCTATTATTTAATTGTCAATCAAGATTGAGATTGATTGCAAAGCTATGTAATTACTCTATCTGCTAATATTCATATTCATGCAACGTAATTAGAATCGGTAAGCATCATCATGATTTGATAATATCAGTCATAATTTTCATCATTGCCGTACTTGTTGAATTATTGATCAATTGTAGTTTTGTTGTTAAATTCAATGAGAATAGAAGTGAAAGGAAATTAAGTAAAATGATTTACCACTTAGTTATCAAGTTGCTCATATGATGTGGTTCGAAAATTCTCAAAGCTTCTCGCTATCATTATCAGTTGCAAACTCATTATAACACAACAATTAATTTCCCTTTTCCTACTATCCACTTATCCATGAAATCTTATGACCCATCTCCGCCATTTATGCTACCCAATGTTTATCTTCTCAATTGTCTTCCTAATCTTCTTTGGTATTTTAAAGTCTTTAGCAAACAATCGCAGATACTGTAACTTTTAACTTAAAAAAATTGATTAATTAGAAATGCTTTTTTTCGCTACAAAACAGTCAAAATGTATATTTTGAGTGTATTCATCAAATATTTCATTTATTACAATGATAGTATATCTTTTAATGAAAATTTTTTTGCGAATTATTAATATTCAGTGAACATTTGATGAAAAAGAATTCGACGTTAAGTATTACAAAATTTCCTCTAAATTGTACCTTTAAAAAAAAAAAGCGTGAAGAGATGGACCATTTCGAAAACACTCCATCAAAATCTCCCCCTCTCTCTCTCTCTTTCTCTCTCCCTCTCTCTCTCCTATTCATTCACAAAGACACATTGATTGAAGAGGGTGTTTGAAGTACTTCAACATCTTCTCATCTTCCTCCTCAATCATATCTTAATGTTCGTTCTATCTTTCTTCAATTAAAAATGTAGAGAGAGAGAGAGAGAGGGAGGAACAGGGAGAAGGAGAGGGAGAGTTTTAAGAGATATAAACATATGTTACTCGAAAAGTAGCAATACTAGTAGTAATTGTAGTACTTCTCAAATACTCCTTTACACTTCAACTTACAATAACTGCTCAGAAAACAAGTTAAATCCACTCTACATAAGATAAAACAGCACTGTAATATGGTTTGTTGTTGTAGATTAATGTATGTCTATGTATTTTTAGTCATACCGTATTGTTTCAAGCCGGATTATTATATTATGCACCTGCAGGCTATAACATTATTACTGTTATTTAAAAATACCTCCATATTCTTATGGAATTTATCGGAAAATTTTTGAGAAATTTTTATGCACTCAATTAAAATGCAAATAATTATTGTTGAAAAAAATTATTTTTTGATCACTAATTTTTTTCTTATTTTAATAAAATTTACAAAAAAGCAATTTGATAATTGTACGAAATTATTGTAACGAGCAGATGCGGAGAAGAATAATTTATTTCTTTCATTTTTCCATTTTATGAAAATAATCTTTGTGAAAGTTGGAAGAGATGAATAAAAAGTATGATTATCCGATGATTTGCAATTGCTTCAATGAACAGAAGCATTGGACAAAATTATGTTTAGCTCAGCTTAGCAGATGGCTCCATTGTCCAACCATACTTTTCTATAGGACATGATTGTTAGATGAAATAGTCAGGTGATAGCAATAACAATACTTATGGCTATATTATAGGTAAGTAATAGTTGAGTACTACTATTATTATTAGTAGTAATTGCCGTAAAAGAACACTCGAAGTTACAATTTCTGTATTATTTTTGCTAAATATTAAAGGTATCAAAGATGAAATATGAAGTTTTTTTTAAGAATCTAAAAAGTAAACTTTTCATAATAGTTTTCAAATATTTCAGTGCACTAATTCTGATCAATTCCAAACATCGACAATCAAAAATCTCTTATAACAGTTCTAGAAGAAATTATCACAATATTGTTTAAAAATTTTCAATTTTAAGTGTAATTTGATTAACCCTAATGTTAATATTAAATAGCATTTGAATGCTTATGTTTATCCTCAAGTTTAGATTAAATATATATTAATTAGTCCATTCAATTTCGCAATATTTTAGTAATAATGATAGCGATAATGATAATGATAAAAGTAATAATAATAATAATTGATAACAATGACAATAATAATGGTAATTAATGGTAATAATGATAGCAATGATAATAATCAATTGATAACAGCAGAAAGAGTAAAATGAATGATTATCTATTTAGAATTATTAATGCTGAAACAATAAGAATGTTCAAATCACGGTCAATGCTTAGGAATAATGGAGTAACTGTAATATTGCTTGCTCTCTGGGATGTATTTACTCATAATTGTTCACTGAAACATGCATATTATAGTTAATTACTGATTGAACTTTGATGAATTACTCTGACCCAAAATTATCCAATTTTAATATTTCTACCTGTATGGATTTTTCAGATGATTTATTCGATGATTAAATGTTACCAAAAAAAAAAACCAATTACTATGCCAGTTTTTATCCATTCAGAAAAAAATTTTTAATATTATTTCCTCGAGGCAAATAAAACAAATTGTGTTAAAGTGTAAAAAATTTAGTTACTCTTTTATTTTTTTGAATTTTACTAACTTCAGTTATACTTTTATCAAATTCTAAACAAGTACGTATGCATAAAATATAAACATCAAAAAATTATGAACAAAAATGATTCAGTTTATAGTTTATATTCAGTATTATCAAAAATTAAAATCAACAGAATTACCCTTTAATTCACTTTTTTTTAAAGTGAATCGAATTTTCATAATAAACAAATTCTTCAACTTTTATACTTTATGATGACTTTTTTTTGTTGTAAGCGTGCTTAATCATTTGATCTTATTTTACAATATATCAGTTAAATATAAGGAATTAAAACATGAAAAAGTAAGAATTAAGTAATAAAATGTATAAGTCCCTCGTCTTCTTCTTTTCATTCCTGCCTTCTTTTCTTTGATCAATGATTGTAATCACAGATTTGAAAGCATCTCCTTGTTTCATAAATTTCTTTTTTCTTTTGGGAAGTAAAATTTCATCAATAAAAAAACGACGAATTTTTGCTTACTATCCTGCAAAATAATTCATTTTTGCAAAAGAAAGGAAATGAAGAGTAAAAAACAGAGAGAGTGAGAGAGAGGGACAGAGAAATAAAAAGAGAAAGAAAAGCTGAGACTTCTTTGTAAGCTTGTAAAATAAGCACTACATATTACTCATCAGCTATTGAACTAAGGAAAAGGTAGCATAAAAATTCATCTATTGTTCTGCCATTTTACTTCCCTCTCCCTTTCTTCCTTCCTTTCTTTCCTCCCTTTCTCCTCTCTTCCTTCCTTTTTTCCTCCCTTCATCTTCTTTTCCTTCCTTTTTCCGTCACTAAAAATTTATTACGCAAAAAACGCACAGTAAAATTTTCATATATGTAATGGAAGCTATAAAACAAAAAGATAGAAACCTTTTTTTTTGTTTACATCGTTAAATTTATTGATTTAATTTTTGAATCATTTGAAAGAAAATGGAAAAGCTTAAAAGTGGAATGTAATAATATGAGTAATTATAACAGAAATTCATTAAATAAGATATCAAAAGCAAAATCGTTTATTTCATTAATAAAAGATAAATTACTCATGCGATTCATTACGCAATTATTTACAAAAGATAAAGTCTTGTTCATTTGAAGAATTTTATTTCTTAAAAAGTAAATAACAATTCAAATTCACCTACAATAATCCAATGAAAAGATTTTGTGTACTTTTAAAATATCCGTCAATAAAAGAATCTCATTAATAGTTTGGTTCAATTTTCTTTTTTCTTTTACTTGGCATTAATTCATTTACGAAATGATAAGAATGGAATGAGCAGAAGTAAATATTAAAATAAACAATTGTTAAAGCATGAAGAAAATTAGAGAAAAATTGTTTGTAAAGCTCAGTTGTGATTTTTGTCCTTTAATTTCACTGAGAATTTTTTTTTCTAAATAATTTTCATTAAAAAAATTTTTTTTTTGTTTTATACATGGTTCAGAAACAAGAAACGTTTAAATAGAAAGATACTGAATGAATCGATGAAAAATGCAACAATATAAAGTAATGAAAAATAGATCATCACTTTTCCTAAATCTTCACCAATTTGAATTTTATGCAAATTCCCTTAATCATTTATTAATGAGATAAGTTCAGCTAACAGCTATTTTAATCGTCTCAAATTTTGAGTATCTTTAAAATTTTGAAAAATTCTACAAGACTTTAAAAATAATTTATAATTTCAGGACAAATCATTCATAAGCATGCTGTCACGATAGCTTTTCAATTTTTATGAACAATTCGTTGAACTTGAATACATTAAAATTAATTAAATTTTTTATCCCACGATGAGAAGTGCAAAATTTTCGTTTCTTTTATTGTTAACCAAAAAAAATCCTCTTCTTTATATGTTTGACCTTTTGAATTTTATTTATGAAATGAGTAAAAAAAAGTGTATGACTTATTTTTAAAGTTGATTATTTTTGTAAATTTATTAATCCTATTCTGTTTTTTCTTTCTCATTCTTTTTATTTTTTTTCTGAGCAATCGGAATGCTATAGCAAAATAAGAAGAGTTGAGAAATAAAAATAGTTAATATTTAATAATTACACATATATTTAGCATAATTTCTTTGCTGAGAAATCCCTCAATTTTACCGCCCCGCAATACAACGACGAGTATGTGTGTGTGTGTGTGTGTGTGTGTGTGTGTGTGTGTGTTCATGATGGCGCAGAATGGAGAATGATGATGGTTTGCTTGGGTTGACCTGTGGCTAATTGGGGTACATCTACCTCACCGAGGAGAAACGGAAAAAGGGGAACAATAGGGAGTTGACAACTATGTCGCCCTGTAATTAGCCCTTCCAGTACCCACTCTCTCTCTCTCTCTCTCCCTCTCCTTCTCTTTTCATTCAACCTAACATTTTGTATATCATCGCATGCACTAACTTTATCCACCATTTATTTTGCATGTTCTTACATACCCATGCATGCAATTGCATATATGCATGCATTCATCATCAATCTTTTCGTTGTTCCATCCATCCGGTTGGTGTGTATTATCGATGATCATTGTTAACCAGTAGTGAGTTTCAAGTTGCAGCAATATTTTGCAAATGATAATTAAGAATGATGACATCCAATTTTCATTTTCAGTATATGACTCAAATTTCACAGAGAACAAGAAATTCAAATCCTTATTGATTTCATAGTAGAAATTTTGAAAATACTTTTTCAAATGTATGCATGCATTCAAAATAGTAATAATAGTGACAATAATAATAATGTTTATTCATTTCAAGTATGAAATATCTTTTTTCATGGATAAAGTAATTTTAAACGATTGTAAAATGTATAACAAAATTGTTATTTATTTAGGTAGATAGAGACAACCAGTTGCGTAAGGCAATTTGATGTCACTCGCTAAATCCGATTAGCGCCTTCGTTTCTTCTTAACATGATAATTACCACTGCTATTGACGAATATGCAGTAATATCGATGAATACTGTAGTTTTATAGAAATCAATATCATCCTTTCCATCAACTTTTCATTTAATATTTTATAAATCAGCTTTGCATGTAAAAATTCTCATCAAAAGTATTTTTGATGAACAATGTAAATTTATTCAAATTAACTCAAAAATCTATACATTTCATTATAGTTCGATCAGTGCTGATCTATGATCAATTTTTTATCGTTTTTTTTTCCGACATCATTTGAAAATTTAAATTTTCAATCAACAATCAATTTGTGAAAAATCTACATATTTGATATTAATATGATCCTTTTAAACTGCTATTCATGGTATATTGTGCAAATTTTGATTTAGTTATAACTCATGTAATATTCGCGCATCAATACAATAAAAAGTTGATGGCACTTATGCCATAACCAATTATTCCATTATGTTTTCTCCACGATTATTTATTTATTTATTTTTTGTAATGAGGAATATATTATTATTTGTAGTGAGTTGTGTAATTAAAATAAATAAAATTAAACTGACCCATTACAATTATAATTTTTATCAAAATATTACGATATCAGTATAGGCATTTCTAAGTAATTGAAGTCCTATCGCTATTGCTATTACAAAAGTTATTGTCATATTTTGGATAGTAATCTCATTTTTAATTTAAATCTTTTTAAAAGTAATCAAAAATCGTGCTATCTTACTATATTTTTCTTTTTGATGAAGTTACAGTAATAAGTACTGTGAAAAGTGATGATAAGTGGTTAAAGAAAGAGTAAAAGTTGTCTGTTTCTATTTATTAATATTTACACAATGCTATGATAGGAATAGTAGGATGATGTGGAAGAAGTGTTGTTTGTTTAAGTATCAATGAACGATTGCTTACCGCAACAATCAACGATACTTCACAGTACAACCAATTTACAACGCTAACAAAATGATGCTATCAAACAACTTTTAGAAGTAAGAATAGAAAAGGAGCAAATATTTGCCTGCAAAAGATGTAGAAGGTGAAAATAAATGTATGATTGTTATCGATCTGTTATAAGCAAACAATTCAATTGGCACATATTTTCTTACATATTAATATATTTATGTATAAAATGAGTTTGAATAAATAATAATTGATAAATTGACAAGTTGTCTCCATTTTTTCCTTAGAGTTTAAAACTTTAACAACTAATAATGAAAATTTATGCAAAATAAAAGTTAAAAAAATCTAAGATCATATCTAATGTTTAAAAAAAAGAGCCTAAAGCAACTTTTTTATATTGAGATAAAGCAAATGGTACTCATTAAAAACTTTGCTTCACTCTGTTCATCCGAAAACTTCTCAAATATTTGCCTTCAGTACCTGGAATTTTTAAATGTATCCGTGAAGGTGTTATAAAGGATTTTTCCTTGAATAGTCTAGTTAATCTGAAAGAACAGATGAAATGGCGAGAATTTTTAAATGCTTACTCGACTACACTAAACCATAATGCTACCTAACACGGATTTCTTCTGTGTTAAAAACAGAGCAAAATTTCAAATAATAATTTAATAATTAATTGAAAACTATGGACTGCCAAATTTCTTATTATTTTTAGCCAAAATTGCCAATTTTTTCAAAATATCTTCTAATTATTCTTTCCTTTTAAAGAATATTTTCCAGAAAAAATGATTTCTCTATTGCCATTTTCCGTCATTGGCAACTTTTATAAATAGAAATGAAATGGAATGATTTTGTATGAAAGTCCCTTCCAAATGTTTGAGGTCAATTGAACAGTAGCCATATTCAACAAATGGTCAAAGAAATCTAAAGCAATAACAGTAGTAAAACAAGCGGAATCACTTAGAATCAATTCACAACGGTGTTTTTTTTTTCAATTCAATACAAAAAAGGGTCATTAAAAGGTTAGGAACGCTTTGTATTGTAATATAAAAAAAAAAGCTTATTGTTCAACTTAAAATAGTCAACCAATGCGGGACATACAAACAATACTTTAAATCATGGCGCCACTATGACTAGCATTAAATATCAAAAAATATCATATTTCGGATGTTTTTTTTATAGTCAGCTCAAGTAATGGAAATGCTTTTAGCATTAATACTATTTTGGACCATTATTTAAGCTTTTTTGATGAAAAGATTTTTTTTTCTTTCACTAAAGGATGAAAAGAAATTGTTGAAAAAGAATTATATATGATGAAATATTAATGTCTCGGATTATTCAGTTTATCAACAGTTTTATAGCTTTTGATTATTTCTAACAATGATTCAAATATATGTTAAATTTTAGTAATTTCTAAAAAATAATCAGAAATTACTGCGCATTTCCTTATTCTGCTGTAGTGAAAAACAAATTTCATTATGCATGAAAAATTATCAAATTGTTCCCTTTGAAAAAATCATTTCAACTTTATGTCACATAATTTTAAAATTGCTGCATTTTCACATCAAATGTCAATTCTTTGATGGAACAAGTATTCTTCGATCAAATTCATGGAAGTATTTCCTGTTTGTTTGGTAGCTTAATGAACATTTTATTCTTGCTCAATCCTGTTTTTTTGTTTTAACTATTTGTCATCGCACTTCCTCACCTATCCATCATCCAACCTATCGATACGTTTCGTCTCATTCGTTTACAGTTCCAATTTACTCCCTTAAAAACAAATTCCTTTTTTTCTGTTATGCATAAAATTTTTTGGGATGTGCAAAAATTGGTTTGGTTATTAGCGGGGATGATGAGTGATGGTTATGATAGTGTGATGATAGTGGGTGATGGTGGTGGCGTATCACGATGAGTAAAATGTAATATATTCATTTTTGCAGTTTCGGCTTTTCTCTTCCTCTTTGGAAGCTGTAACCTTTGAACGATCCGATCCGTTAAACCGTTTTGTATGTAGCAAACAGACCTTACGGCGTCCAAAATGGCATTGCCAACAGCTAACACAATTTTTTTTTCCTTTTTTTTTTGCTCCTCTTCCTTTGCTAATCCCTTGAAAAACATCAATGTAGCGTTATACAATATATAATTTTTATGGTTACATTTCACTTTAGTGCTTCATGAAAACCTCAAAATTAGCAATATTGAAACATCCATTCAATCCTTCTTTGATCAGTTCAGTTTACTTATGCAAATTATGATACATATTTGTAAGCATAAACAGAAGAAAAAACAACAATCAAATCAACATTTGACATTTAACGCTCATATTTGTCTTCTTTGTGTTCTATACTTATTTGCATGGATATCTTAAAAACTATCACCTGTTGCTAGGTTAATAGCAATGCAATTAGTATGCCTAGAATTTTAGTATTATTTTCTATTAAATTTCTAAATAGCTTTGATTAAGAGTAATTTCAATTACTTGAATGTCAGTACAGATTGTGTGAATAATGCAAAGTAAATGGTTATTTCTTCTTTAAAATTTCTCAAAAAATTGCTTTCATTTAAAATTTTAAAAGAATTCTTAAATGATTGAAGGAGAAAAATGATGGTTAAATAAATTGTTATGAATAAAGCAATAATTTATCAAATCTCACAATAATAAACAGACCATAAAATTGTTGGATTTAATTGTGATGTAATAATATGAAAGAAATGATAGCTTTTATGGAATCGTTTATTCGAACAATGATAATCCCATCAGTCATACTGTGCCATACTCCATCTTCCTCATTCATCATTCGCAATTCTAAATTATGATAATTTTTGCTACTGTGATCATTTAACTGTGCTGCATTCTAACTTCAAGCATAAATATTCATCAAATAAAATTAACTTTAAAATATAAAAATACAGCTTTAGAAAAAGTGAAATAAAAATTTAATAAAAATAGCTAAATAAATTTTAAGTTAAATTTAGGTTCATAAAAAATTATCATATATCTTTTTTTTATAAATTTTTTCCCCTTTATAAATGTTTTTTCCAAAAAAGAATAGAGAGAAAAGATACCATTGTAGAATGATTTTGAAATTTCAAGTTTAGATTTAAATTTTTTAATCCTTATTTTATTTTATTTTTTCTAAATTATGATTCATTTACCATTAATTTTAGTCTTGTGAGCATCGAGCCCTGTCCAGTTTTCGTAAATAGGGATATTGTTCTAACACTGAACAGCTGGTTATACAACAGCTTAAGCTACAGTTGAGAAGGAAAAGACTAGCTGGTACGATTGTTTATATTTTGAAAGCATTCGAAATTTCAAGCAAAATGTACTTTTAAAGCTCGACCAGACTTGAAATAGTAGTAGCAGCTGAGCAATAGCGTGATCGACTTTGTTGATAATGAAGATGATGATAATTTTGCAGATAAAAATTACAAAAACAGTATATGAATCATAAGACAATTGGTAATTTTCTGTTATGGATTTAATAACTTTTCGAATTAATTAAAAAATTTACAAATTTATTGATTTTTAATAGATGTCATTGCTAGTTGAAAGATTTTGCAAGAAGAATCAATTGATGAAGAATTTATTGATAAAGTTAAGCATTGTATAAATTCTATAAATTGCGATAATCTAAGTTTGTAAAGAAATTTTAAATAAAGTTCGCTTTTGAGAAGAAAAAGATCGATAAAGTGAAATTCTTGACCTTTTTTTTCCTGTGGAAGATCGTACATTCATTGCTTCCCTATGAAAACAAGTAAAGGTAGTACCAGGCCACGGAAAATGTCATCCATACCCCACTTCTTGTAAAAATATCGCACCGCTTTGCAATAATGATCATCCGTAATCATCAAATTTCCTCCTTTCCTTCAACACTGATAGTTATATCAGTTATTTACCCATTACAGTATCATTTAATGTTCTTATAGCTGAGGATGAGTTTTATAAAATTTAAAAAACTTTTATGCTTGAATATCACTTATATTTCTCATTTTAAATTCGAATACTAAATTTAAATTTGATTTCAACAAACTTTGACTCGATATTTATTCATAAGTTATATGTTTTTCAACAAAACTTCAAAATCTTTTTTTTAAAATTGAAATGATCTTTTGTGTCACTAAGTGTTAAATTTATAGATATTTCTAAACTACGAATAAGGAACTCGAAAAAAGATGTAAAATTATTTCGAAAAATGCCGGCGCTCCCAAACTCTGCAGTTTTCCCGATTAATGGACATATTCTAACAAAAATTCTTGTTTTTTTTCTTTTAAATGAAAGTTTAATTTTACAAAATTTTTCTTTGACAGTTGTTAACATGCAAATATTTTAAAGCAATATCAAATATTGATATTTAGTAATTAATCAAAAATTTCGTTGAAGTAAATAAATATTCAACTTTTTACATAATTACAAATTGAGCTGTCTCGGAATTTTTCCTTTTCCAATTTTTAAAACTTTTTCTTTTAACAGAAAAAAAAAATGAAATGCCAAAGTCCAATGAAAAAAAGGAAGCGAAGGGTGTTGATTGCATTAAAGTATAGACATCCTCTCCGTTGTGCTTCCCGCTGACTTTTATTTGGTTTTTTTTTTTCGGACATCCGAATATTTACATTTCAATTAATGCTACCCTTCCGACCCCTTTTACCTTTCATCCTTAAATAGCCGAGCAAATCAAAAGAACGAAACTTATTGATAGTTGCCAGTTGTTGAGCGAAATTTCACTTCTTCGAAGAAAATTAATACAATGCTTAGAAGAGAGAATTTCAGAAAATTGAATTAGTTTTTCAGCAATTTTTAAATTTTCAAACCATACTTGGTTAATATTAATAGAAAATCTTCGAAGATCTGAGATTAGCATGTTGAAATGAACAAATTCAAAGGTTTATTCTAATATCTTGCTAAAAATTGTCATTTAGTAGAGAAAGAAGAAACGTTGGCATTATGCAGAACTTAATTTAAACTCCAAATTTTCATGTGCTTTGCTTTGAAACAGATAAGACAAATGATTTATACTTTGCCTAAAATGATAAAAGAAATTAATTTTTCCATTCTATCAATCATTTTTTTTTCTAGAAAAAAAATTTCAATATAACTCTACTGATGATTGCTTTGAGACAAACTATGCTCGGGCGAAATGTCAATAAATCTCAGTCAAATGAGCGGTGTTTGAAGTTTTGTATGATTTAAAGGAAGCTTTCAGCAGCAGTCATTTGGTAAACAGTGATAAATTTAGACTTGAAAAAAATAAATTAAATCAAATTAAAATTTCATTATCATTTATAATTGAAACCTTATAAGGAGACATGGATATGTTCGCTTTGTTTTAATCTTTTAATTTCACTTTCACATTATTAATGGAACAGCTCATTTGTTTTCAACATACATGTTAATATAAATATTTTATTAAATGCAATCATTACATTAAAAAGTATTATCGCATCATCACAACTATCAAATTTTGATTATGATTTCAAATGAAAAATAACTAAAAAATAAAAATTTTGCAATTCTCAAAATATCGTAATCTTTATTAATATTTTATTTCTTTTCTATCGTAAATTATAAAAAAAGATATATTTACATCTTCCATAACTATTCTTACGAAAAATAAGTCATCTTAGAAAAACTGCAAATTGCATTCAGCATTTGGTAAATTGCTATGAATCAAACATAGCTATGCATTTTTGAAGAAGCATTAAGAAAAACTTGTTTATTTTTAACTCTAAGAGAAAAGTATAGCTAATTCGATGCAATATAATTGTAGTCATTCAAATCTATTATCAAAAATATCGCTACAATAATAATAATTAATTTAGTTTATCAATGATGTTGAAATGTATTGTGTTGTTGTAATAAAGGATTTATAATGCAATTATTTTAGTTTATCTTTTATAAGCGTAAAAAAATTTTATCCATCTATTAAATATGCATCGATATGTAAATGAGATTGCCACATTTTATTCAACTGTTTTCTCAAATCGAATAATTAAAAAAATTCCATGCTATAATTAATTTTCGTTCATGGCTATTATTATTACAAATGGATATTGTTGAATGGAGCGCGAAGATATTTGAATGCAAAACGACGATTCACTTCATTGTAACAGAATTTTATTGAAATTTATTTCGAAAATAGAAGAAATGTCATATGGAAATGAAAAATCTATTTTAGGAATACACAACAAAACACAAGCAAAGTATATTTAAACAGAGAGAACACAATCTGTTACAATATATGAATATCGGCAACAACAGGGCTAACTGAATTGCTCCATAAAATGCAGCAAAAATAATTTGTCCCTTTAATGATCATAAATTTTCTCTCTAAATAGAAAACCGTTAGAAGTTACTCTGATGGTAACAGCGATTATTTTATTTTCATTATTGATACTTCACCCGATATTTTTCATCTTATCGCAAATAAATTAACAGTCTAAAAAAAATTTTGTGAAAAATTAAATGAGTTGAGAAGTGTGATAAAAAAAATTCCACTAAAAAGTAGAATCGCTAGTACCATTATATGAACTTCAATCAATTGTTTAATTTTAAAATTTCATATTATTCTATTACTCGTTGAGGGTTAGCCATTAAACTTCTCAATATCATTTAAAAAATAAACATTTTATTATTCGAAATATAAATGGGAAAAAAATTCAATACAAAAATTCAAAAAAAAAATGAAAAAATTTGGAATAGAAAAACGATAAAACGAATATTGCAAATATTTTGTTACAAAACAAATGACATTATACTGTCTTCAAATTATAAAAAAAAGCTAAACCTAATGCTTAATGACTTATTATTCTCTACATTCTTATACAATATTTAATTAATATTTCAAATTGCTTAAAATACTTTTAAAACTATGCACATGTAGTAAAGCTGTCACCAAACGCAAAGTTTCTTGAAATTTATTTGAATTAAATTTTTAATGATAATTTTACTGCTAATACCCTGCCTGTCGTAGTGAGCATATAAAGGAAACTTTTCGCCACCATGGTTACACTGCAAAGTACTGAAGTGTAAATAAATGAAACTCATCTTTTCTAACCGTATTCTCTACCAGCCAAAATGTTACAAAAAACAGGTAATGGATGGTAAAAGGAGGAAAATTTTCGAGATTAAGAAATGATGAGTGGTACTCAGTGAGTGGTAACCATTATTGATTATAAATACAGTGGTCAAGAAGTTGTGGCAAAAGTTACACGAAATGTTTCATCATTTAATTTCTTGGGTAACAGAAAGTTACTAAGCTGAATCACCTGCAGGTAACTTAAGTCCGTCTATGAATTTCAAATTTTATTAAAAATTTGAACATTAAAAAAATAGATATATCTATAGAAACAGAAAAATGAATAATCACATCACAAAAAAAGAGACATATGAAGCTGTAAAATTACTAATAAAGTATAAACGATATTTCATCAGCAAATGGTTCAAAAATTAACTTCTAAAATATTGCCAATAATTTTGATTCTGCTGATTCAATACTAAAATATATTTGAAAGAAATCTGAAATGTTTTGATCTTTTGATTCAATCTTTCAGTTGTCCTAACTTTGAAAAAATCAAAATTTATTTAAATTGCCGATATCATAGTTAACAAAAATATCAAAAAACAGCTAGCTAGCATCATGTGATCTGCTCAGCACCGGGAAATAACGAGGTTAGCTTCGTTAACTTCTATTAATTTCATTTTAGTTTATTCTCTTCCAACTTAAATTGATCGAAATGATAATGAAGGGATGTAATATATGGCAAAGGAATACCGTTTCTTTTGGATTGAAGTTTACAAATAAGATAGGAAGTAGCAGTAACATGTTTGATAAAATAATTAAAATTTCGGTAAGCCAGAGAATAATGAGCTCAATTTTGAGAAGAGAGCTTTGACGTGATAAATTGTAATAGATAGTGGACTGAACTGAATTCTTCTAGGAATTTCCAGAGCTAACCCAATGTTCGTTATTTTTATTTTTTATTTTTCGAAACCTGAAACCGAATAAATATTTATAATTTATATGATTGCAGTGGAAAATTAAAGAACCTTTACATTATCTTACATTTTTAACACAGGACATAATTCCACTTCACATATTTTCACTTATTTAAGTGATACCTGTTGCACACTTAATAATACTTAATTAGTTTATATGAGAACAACTGTGTTTAATTTTAATAAATAAATAAATAATTGACAGAAGATAATATTTAGTGAAATTAGATAACTAAATAATTTCAATACTAATGGAATTTAGTGAAATTAGATAATTAAATAATTTCAATACTAATGGAATTATAATGAAATGATAATTTTGATCTGAAAGAATTACAAATATATTCTGGGTCAATTCATTTAGGAAATCATGAGTCCCAAAACTTGCAGAACTAAAATTATGAGTCATTGTGGATCTTACAGTCATTACTTCTTATGCTTATCTCTTCGTCTTTAAACTGGATTCTAATTTTATATTTTAAGGACATCTAATTTTAATCAAACTAGTCTTATTAAACACCGATAAGTCTAAATATTGAAACTGCAAAAAGAATAAACAGAAAGTATGCGTACTATTGCTATGTTCAATTTCATGTACACACACAAATATTCAAAAATTATATAATTGAAGCATTGAAAAAAATTGGAGCAAGCGTGCTTATTTAAAGTTTGCATGCAAATAAGTACTGAAAACATCACGATAAAGTTTAAAAATTTAAAAAAAAAATTCAACGTACCTGAGTGAAAAAAATCGATTATTCCGACTTCGTTCAAAGATCACAAATTGAAATATTGACAAAATAATAATAATAATAATAGTATATGGTAATAGTATATGACGAAACAACGATAATGATGATAGCAATAAATAATGGAGTCACATAGATTGCATATGTTGCAATGGTAATGTCATGTGTTCTTCCATGGTACCATTTAATGCAGCATACTGTAATCGAGGATCCTGTGGCATGTACATGTTCATCGTTGCTGCTGCCGCTGCTGCTGCTGAAGCAGACGTTGATGAAGAATCTTTATGAGGTTCGTAGAAGGCACGAAATTGTGAAGTCAAGGGTGATTCAGTTGTTACAGCAGCTGCTGCTCCAGAATCTGGTGATTCACCGTTACTTGTTCCTGTATTAGGCGCACCATCAGAGGAACTTTCAGGTTTCACTATTAACGAGATACCTGTAGCACTGCTGTAATGTTGTTGTTGTTGTTGTTGTTGTTGTTGTGCGGCCGCAGCTTGCTGATATTGTGCAGCTGCGGCGGCTAATGAACAACTAGGTGATTGCGAATAATGTGAAGCTGGTGATGTTGCACTACTTAACGAATATGGCATTCCGATCATATTCTCATAACCTGTACGGCCGTACAACGAATAGGAATCAAAGTATGCTGAGCTGGAAACGGAATTGATCGGCTGTTGCCAACCGGCTGTCATTGGCTGATAAATATTTTGAGTTTTGATTGGATCCAAGAATGTACTGGCTGACATTGCTAAACCATTCTTTTTTGGCAAATTTTTTGTTTTTCTCCTCGGACGATATTTGTAATCCGGATGTTCTTTCATGTGAATTGCTCGAAGACGCTTCGCTTCATCGATAAATGGCCGTTTTTCCGATTCATTCAGCAATTTCCATTCCTGTCCTAAACGTTTAGAAATTTCCGAGTTGTGCATTTTTGGATTCTCCTGCGCCATTTTACGGCGTTGTCCGCGAGACCAAACCATAAATGCATTCATGGGACGTTTAACTCGATCATCACCTAAAATCCCGAATTTTCCAAAAATTATGAATAAATTCCATGAAACAACTAAGCGCTAAATGAAACCAAAGTGTATTTTGGACTGGAACTAAAAATGAGAGGGATAGAGAGTAAAAGTTTTCACACTTTATAATTTACAAGTTTTAAATTCAAAGATAATAATTTTGTTCCAAAAATGGAACTACTGTTTTTTTCGACTGATAAAGTTTGATGTATTAGCTTGGATTATTTTAAATTATAATTAATAACTGACACATGAAAATTCATTTTCGAAATCATTTTTGATATAAAAAAGTGAATTGGGAAATTAAAGGTCAAATTTTATTTTCATTCACAGAATAGCGTTTTTTTCATTTTTTAAATTATTTTTTTAGAAAAAAAACATACTATCTTCTCATTTGCAATCTTAGTACTTTCATAAAAAGAAACAAACAAAAAAAAGTAACTTAGAAGTATTTGCCTTTTTTATCCTTTAAACATGGTGAGCCGGGTGAATTCGGAACACAGCATTCTTCGACAGTTGGAATAGATGAAGTTGATGTTGGTGGCATGGAGAAACCCGGCGGCATGGCACTATAAAGCGAGAATGCATCTTGAAGGGCTGCAGCTGCGGAAGCAGTAGTTGCCGCTGTCGTTACTGCTGCTGCCGTTCCAGGTGCGGCTTTGAGCTCATTTTCCATCATCATCATCATCATTTGAAAACCCTGGAAAATGATAATGGATCGATAAATGAAACGAAATTAGAATAGAATTGAAATAAGAATAGAATGAAAATGGGAATGTAACACAAAAAGACTACAATAAGAGGAACAATAAAGATCAATTAACAATATAAATGAACAATAACAACAGCTGAATGAAAATAGCTTTTGTATGATTACATGAATGACGACGGCAACAGTTGTTATAAATATATAGCAGGTGATAGTACTGATAGTAGTAGAGTGATGTGGAATAATAATGTAATGTAAATGTAAATGTTCCTATTGAATGAAGTTGAGAGGGAAGGGAGGTGGGAAAAAAGGGGGCGGGAATGGTTGTCGTTTACTGTCCAAAGGGGTCGCATTAAAAAAACGGGCGGAGGGGGAGAGAAAAGAGGATAGAGCAGTGATATAGCGCTTTTTTTGATGATAATAAAAAATTTTGGCATTTTTAATCAGGCTAACAAACTTTAACAAAGGCAAGGCAACAGGTGACAGTCCATACAATTCCTCTTTCATTCTTCAAGCTTTAATTATTATTCGATTAAAACTTATATAATTATAGTTTATGAAAAAATAAAAAATGAAGGAACTTATTTGAATTAGAGATTTTTGTTATCATTGGATGACAATATATATA
>UPTC01000101.1:55823-71587 GCA_900537255.1 Acanthocheilonema viteae | reverse complement strand
TCGATGAACTTAGCGGTGCTGCTGTCGCTTTGTGCAGTTTGCTTCTAGTGGACCGTTGGATAGTGTCATGGAGTAAATTGACCTAACGGTACATATACATACATCAATGATACCATGCGTTAACTTAAAAATGGCCTTACAGAGAAACATGATTCGAAAAAATTCCAAATCTTCACATCTTCGGTTGCATATATCAGTCATCCTATGGTCACTTGTTCTTCAATATATTGAATGCTATAAAACGGAAAATACAAAAGAGTCGATTGTACCGATTACTCTCGATGTCAGGAAAACATATGCATCCGTTGAGCATTACTACATCTGGAAGAGATATAATGAAATATAAATTCAAAATGAATAATAGAAAAGCAGTTGTATATTCGGAGATTAAAGGATTCAGTATCTCACATGTACCATATCGACTATAGATCAACAATTTTGGAAATTTCAAGCAATTATGACAGTTTGAAGAGTTCAGTTTCTTCACAATATTAAATATTGTTCATTTATTTAAATGATAATTGTCTGAAATGATTACTAGTTTTTTGTTACATTCACATATCTGGATATTTTTATAAGGAAGATTAAAAGACTGGAATGGTTTCCAAGGTGACACGATGATGCTTCTATTTAATTCGTATCATCATATCCCTCCCATTCAGTTATTTGGTTTACATATTATTATCCTAAATTTTACTCCACACCTTAATTATCTAGAAATCACCAGTATTACACAATACATTGCATTTGCTTTGTTTTTGTTACCGTCTAAAATCACTGAGCGCAACAATGATCGGACTAATGAATTTTCTTATTAATATAAAAGGCAAGAGAAGATCATCGAATCATACAAGATATGATCACTCAATTATACAGTGAGAAATATTTGAAAAGAGCATTCGGTTAAGGTATATTTGTATAAATGTGCAATTATTTTATAGGGACGAAATTAATTTTGTCAGATGAATATGACAATTGATATATGAACCGAAATTTCAGCGTTGAATCCGCAAAGAAGCAATTTTAGTTTGAAAGTTTCCTGACAAGATGATGATTACCAGATGGAGAAGTTGAATGATATCGCCTTTACTGCATGGTTCGTTTATTTCAGCCACAAAAATTATTTACATATTAGCACCAAGCACACTTGCTCTTTGATTTAAATCAATGTAAAAAATTGCAAGAAAAAAAAATGTAGCAGCATTAATTGATTATATAAAATTTAAATTCTAATCTCCATTTTCGACGATTTCTCTTGATAATAGTTTCAAATCAGTAACGCATATTCTGTAAAAAGTTCTGAAGATTTTTTTTAAAACTATTTCAGTTAGTTCTAATAATTCTTTTGTCATAAGGCAATAAAGTTTTAAACTGGAGGTCGTTCATAATTGGATCGAAACGTTAAACAAGAAAACGAAAGCCACACAAACGAATGTGAAAAATATTATGAAAGCATTAGCAATGATGACATCTGCTCTAATTGATGAGATGTTCACAAAAATTGATCGTTTTATTGACAGGCTCAAATGCAAAACAAAGTATTTGTCCATTTATCGTTTTTTGCATGCTTTATTAAATTTATCAATTTTTTCAATCTGATTTTTAAAATCTTCAAAATGTTATAAGAGAAATTATCGCTTCCAAAAAAAATGGGATAATTTAGGTTATGAGTCATGCAATATAACACATTTCCTGATGGTAGTAAGCCAGTCTGAGCACAACTATGTGAAAGTTTTAAAATGGATGCTTACAATGCCACAACTCAAATTTATTTATATTTATTTAGTTGATCTTTATTTTAGTTGATCTTTATTATCAGTGTTGAATGAATGCGCGTAATGGAAAAAAATTATGGCTTCTTCAGAAGTGATAACCTACTAAACTATTAAAACAAATTCTTAAATCATTATTTTACATATTTAATATAATGAATGCTTGAAATCCCTTTGCAGAAAAATAATAGTCTTTGTGGTAAAGCCGACGTCATCTTTGTTGTACTATTGGACAGCGCTTGTTTGCATTGGCTGCTTTTATAATTTACTTATGGTTGTGATATTTGTTTACCGAGAAATTTACACTTATTATTTTTACTATTGGCTAACCTGTAATTTTATATTCGACATCATATTTTTAATTGATATATTCATACAATCACGAATTAGTAAGTTTCGATTGGTGCATGTAGCAGTCGATTTCAAAGTTTTAATCGAAAATATTTTTTAACTTTATGATGCATCAGTGCAAATTTTAATCTCTCTATACAAAGCAAATTTCGGTATTATCTAGAGAGAGAGAGGGAGAGAGGTAAAGAAAGATGGAGCTTATTACAGGTTATATTGATGATGGTGTAGCTGCTGAAAATCTAAGAGTTCAAGCCAGAAGATATTTTCATAGGTAAGTTTATCTTTATTATAGAAAAAAAAACAAGAATAAGCACTTTGAAATACTTAAGTGAATCAGAGAAGAAAACAAACTGAAATCTCAACAAAATTTAATAAAATCGAACAACTGAAAATAAACAAAAAATTGAAAACAGAAATGATGGAAATGAAGAATTCATAAGAAATGTAGAGGAATTTATTTTGCATTAGTTAGTAATAGATAAAACTTCACGATTTAATAGCTAGCATTATTGCTTTTCCCAATTAAACTAATACACGATATCGAGATATCGCTTGGAGATTCATTCATACGACAATCGATGTTTTTTGGAGTATTGATAGTTGCAACAATTCTGATATTTCAGCTATAATTTTTGGTTGGATGTTAGCAGCATATTTCCATTTGATTTTCTATTAATTTATCGTAGTGATATATCGTTGGTACGCCTTAATCGTTTGTTAAAATCGTATCATTTCAATTATTTTATTGATCGTACTGAAATTCGTACAAATTGGCCAAACGCATTCAAAATATTCGTCCTCATAATGACTTGTGTTGTGTTATTCCATTGGAACGCTGCTGCATATTTCCTAATTAGTGTTACTAGCGGCATTTACAGTATGTTTAATCATTCGATCATTTCAAAATTCCATTTAATTGCATGTGATCGAATAACCAAATCATGAACTTAATAGAATAAATGCTTGAAACATTCGTTGGTAGTCTAAATGTTTCGGTATTCAAAATAATTGACTCAGGTGAAGATCCTGACGCATGGCAATTCACTTATACGAAAATCGCGGATCCAGTCATCCCGAAATGTAATACATTCCAATTAACAAGTGATTCAACAAACTGCGGTTTTAATGAAACAGGTAGAAATGTAAACAATCGCCTCGAATATATTGATGAAATGATGCAATATTGGAGAAACAGGTAGATTATAGACTTTTCAGCTGTACTTTTTATCAAGTGAGGCATAAATGGCCTTTAACAATTATTTCGGTTACAGCAAATTCAATTTTGTGTAATTCAGGTCAAAAATACTGACATTTCCAAACTTCAGTAAAGAATATGCATTATCAATTTACTGGTCATCACTGACATTAACAACGAAAGGACAACAGGTTTTAATCGCTTTTTAATTTTACAGTTATTTATTCTGTTGTGTTAGGTTTGAAGAGCCCATAGCAATACGAGGCTTGTGATGCCAAGGTAGGTAGTACTAAAGCACAGCAGATAATATAGCAGAAGAAAGACAGATTGGTTAAGGTTACGCCTCTCATTGACAATCTAATTGGCGAATAGTTTTAATGAATTTTTTGGTGCTGTGAAACTTTTTTGGAAGATTAATGTGCAAACATTTTAGGATCACAGTTTTGTCACTTGAAAAATTTTCCGCTCAAAGTCTGAATTAAATTTTTACTCAAAGAACAAATTTTGCTCGGATCGAAAATGGGGATTCCAAGATTGAGAATGATTTTTAGCCTTATCCAATGAGTTCACTCGAGGATACACTTGAAGTTATCGATACGTTAATCGGTTTGCTCATTTTTGCCGTAATTGTTGGCTCTGTTGGAAGTGTCATATCAACAATGAATAAAGAAAAATCCGAATTTCAAGAGATCCTGGATGGCATTAAATTTTACATGAATTATAGGTACTTACTTGCTATTTTGACGTCTCTAGGCTTCTTGCTAGAAGATTCCAAAATTAGATAACTTTTACGGTCAAAATTATTCAATTGTTCAATTGTTTATATGCTATATTCAATTGTTTATATGCTTAATCTTTAGAAAAGTGGACTCAGATATTCAAAAGCGGGTCCTGAACTGTTGCGACTATATCCATGATCAAGGAATTTCCAAAGATGAAAGTGTAACCGCTTCTTCCAGTTTTTGCTTGTTGAAATGATCTTCAAAACTTCGACATATCCTTGCAAAACGATATGCAATGATTTCAGGCGCTTCTGGACGGATTACCTAGAAAGTTGCACGGTCAATTAGCGACACATTTACATATGGTTACTTTGCAACAGGTCGAACTACTTAAGGTGAGCACTTTTGAAAGTAATTTAAAAACATTTTCGAAAATTACTCTAAGTTTCTCCCAGAAATTTCGTCACACCACCGGAAGAGCGAGAAGCAATGCTAAATAATTCACTTAGTTCTGATGATGCTTCATTGTGGCGGCATACTATATTACTATTTAGGACTGTGAACAAGGACTGCTCTTCGAACTTATTCTTCGATTGAAGTTCCAACTTTTCAGTCCAAATGACTATATTTGTCGTCGCGGCGAATTGGCACGGGTATGATCATTGTAACAAAATTTGCCTTATTAAAACTATAATAATTCAAAATGATTTTGAAGTATAGCCACAGAGAAGTTTTGCATGTGAAATATCAGCTTTCTTAAATATCTAAAATAGTATTTTTACAGGAAATGTACATTGTGAAACGCGGACAACTTAACTGTGTTAGTGATGATGGTAAGGTTGTCCTTGGAATCTTAAAGGAAGGTGCAGTTTTCGGTCAATTGGCCATCCTTAATTTATCTGAAAAGATCGGTTGTAATAAGCACACCATGGCAATTCGTTCGATTGGATACACCGATGTTTATATTCTACGTCAGGAAGATGTAAACGATGTCCTACAAGAATATCCTCTAGCCCGACGAAATTTAACAGAAAAAGGTTGGAAATTCTTATCGACAGGTTATAAATAAATCATCTTCCGTAGTTCTTCTTATTTGCAAAGTACAAAATAATAGCATAATTCGCATAAAAAAAGAGGAAATCTTCAGCTATACAGATGCTTCGAGATGACGGCTATTGGAATAACACAATAGCCATTGAAAAGAAAGTTTATGGTAGCACTTCAACATTGGAGGAACAGCTTGATGAGATTGGAAAGACAATTAACGCACTTGGTGACGAAATTAACCGATTATACGAAATGTTCGATGTAAGCCTTATCAATATATTGTCCCCAAAGCTATGAACGAAAATAATTCCTGTGATAATGCCAATAACAACTGATTCCAATCACCCATATCCATCTTTCTGTTCTGGATCAATGTATAACTCTCCTAAACCTTCCTTTTTTTCGAGAATTTTGAAAACATTTTCATAAGAGGTTTTTTGGTAAATTTGTATTAGATCATTTTGCAGAATATGTCATCGGATTTCAAGCAACGACTCACCAGACTTGAAGGCGCATATAAGACAAGATGTGAAAGGCAAAAAATGAGAAGACAATTTGTCATAAAACATAAGCATTGAAAACATTAATTATATTATGTCACCATTTTTTTGATAAGGTCCCGAAAACGGGGATGACGGAAAGCGTTCAATACCAAATTTGTGTTTGAGCAAATAATAGACAATCACAAAGAGAACAAAAGATCGCCCGAGCTTTCAGGGTGATGTGCTCTATACTATCATAAGTCAAGTATTACAAATTCTTTAGGCTGGAAAACCTATCGGTTGATTTTTCCGGTTGCGTGGATAAAAATTAAGTTGCAATCGAGTGTTACAATAATAAATGAATGCTGATCACTTGAATACAAGAGATCATTGATTAGCAGGTAGATGGATTGATAAGTAGTCCTGAATTCGAAAATCTATTCATCCGTAATGTGTAGTTGTATAGTGCATGCTTCATTACAAGGTTATAATCATCGTTACTGCAAATGAAAATAAAAATCATGAAGAAATAATGCTTTTGTTTTATTGTGCAGTTTTCTTCTCTGAGCTTTGATCTATTTTCGAATCATTCAAAGGGTATCACAGTAAGTAAGCTTATCTGCGGAATCCAGCAATCACATCCCCTTCCAGACACTCCTGCAAATTCGGAATTCAATGAAGAACCCACAAAGACCTTCAGCAGTAACCCCGCACGAACCAACCTTCCAGTTCTGTTTTTCCAACCTGACACTAATGCTGGTATTTAATAGCTCGTCCAACATTGGCAGAGGGACCGGTTTGGTTTTCAATTAGATTGCCTTAATATTCGTCTTTTCTTTTGTCTTGTAGGTATGTTGTTGTTCTTCACAAAGTAAGTAAATTAATCAGTTTACGTAGATATGACGGATGAATTCATTTTGAGCAGGAATGATAAGCATGAAAGGATTCTTTTGAATAATAACCTCATCTCTTAGTGGTAAGTAAAGACAAAGGCTTTCGAAATTTTGGAATAGCGCGGTGAGACGATTACAATCTGATTATCATTGGCAGAGATACAGATGGCTCAGGAATTCGATGACCCTTTCCTAATTTCATTTGTCAAAAAAGAAAAGAATTTCCGGTCAAAAAAATCTGCATCAAGTTGTTTGTGCTAAATATTAAAAATTTGATTGCAGTCATCTATTTCTTATTTCTTCAATCATTCAAAAAGAGTTTAGCTTTTTTTGATTTTCATAGCTTTCTAACAAATATGTTACTTTCTTCAGATGCTAAAATTTTCAGCTGACAGAAGAAAAATTAGTTCTGAAAAGAAGAATTAAGATTCCTTTACTTGCTAAGAAGATTTCTTTACTTGCTTGGTGAAATTTTCACAAGGACATGTCGCTCTACGAAATATTCGGCGAAGATCCAGTCCATGAAAAGGGAGACGATGGTCGGTCATCTAAAAAAGGTTTTCGTTGACTAAATTAGTTGAAAATGATTTATCTCCATTCTTCTCTTTATTCTGTTTTTCGCCATTTCTTGGTATTTTTGTCTAATATTAGCTTCTTTAGTGGATGTCGTGTAAATTATCTTTTTTTCCATTTTGTAATGTGTTATGTCTATAGTTGATTCATCCTCAAAAATCGATTCAGGTCTGCCATCTGGTTTACGGCTTCTTCAGTCACAGATACACATTAAAAAAACACAGTTGGCCCAACAGGTTTGCTTTTCTTTTTTTGTTAAAATCAGCCTGTATAATTATGAAAATTGACATTTCACTGAAAACATAATATCTTTGGTATGACTACTGTCTTTTTTCAGCGAAGTGTGGTTACACCTGTTGTTGACTTATCCGCAAAAAATCGCTCCTCGAAGACTACTTTCTTGCGTCCTCATAAAACAGTGCCTCTGAGCGATGGACCGCCGCTTTCATTCATACCGAAAGCACTAAAAGAAGATAAGGTATGTTCTGATAAGCACATGCAACCAGAGCTTGAGTTATTAATATAAGTTTTTGTTTTTTAGCAAATCATTTAGTATATTTATAGGTATTTCTTTTTGGTGAAGTTTTGGTTGAAGATGAATACAACCCTACTGCTCCAACCGACTACGCCAAGCATAAGCAAAAAATGGATGAGAGGAGAGCAAAAGAAAAAGTTGCAAAAGAAATTGCCGAGAGATTAAACAGGTGTTTCATATTGTTACTCAAATTGCTGCACCTCCTTTTCTATACTTAGAGAACAAGAATTATGAGTTTATTTCTTGAAGATGTCATTCGGAGTTTGAACTTTCTTTTGCAGGGAGCATCAGGAAGAAATTGCAAAACGTACAGCTGGAGCAGCAATTGCACCGCCCAAAATTCTCATGGAAGAAGACAGTAAAGTTGAACTACCAGGCCCCGGTGCTAGCAGTTTGTCTTCTGAAATGCCACCACCTTCATTTATTCCGTCATTTGGTGCTGGAAAGGGGTTGGGAGTTGCTGCTAACATTATGACCAAATTTGGTTACAAGGTAAAAGAAAAATTTCACTGTTAATTTTGTAAATTTAGAGTATTTAAGAATGTTATTTCTAATATTTTAAGCAAAAGTCAAAATGGACATTTAAATACATGATTTTAATGACTGATTTTAGTGGTGTGGGATTGGACCGCAAATTTGGCATATTTTTTGCAATTATTTAATTAGTATATACTGTTCGCGTTCAAGAGCGATTTTTTTTTTATTTTTAGGAGGGCGCAGGTTTGGGACGATCTGGTCAGGGAATGAGCACGGCTTTAAAAGTTGAAAGGCTAGGGAAGAATTCAGGGGTGATAGTAAATGAACACGAACTAAATGCTCGAGGTTTGTTTGAAATATATATAAAAATTTATATTAGCTGACTGTTGTTTCATAAAATTTCCTATGTGTGGAATGGATTTCCTGGATTTTTATTGCAGCTGAAGCACCTACTTCACCTCCGCCATTACCGACTACAAATGCCACGCCAGCAGTGAATATGACTGAAGCTTTGAAGCACTCTTCGCGCATACTGTTGCTGCGGGTATGCCGTGTTAAACTTTTTAAAGCCATCTGAAGAGTGTGATAAGTAATGTTTCTCTAATTTCTATTGTAATAGTGCAATTTTTTAATGCTGTCCTCTAGACGAAATGATGATTAACACAGTAAAAATAGAAAATCTAAACCTTGCGTCTGTTAATTCTCGAATGTTTCTATTTTTTGGAAATCGATCGCAGAACCGTTTGCTTAATGTTGAGTTGTTAGTTCCTGTTTCATTATTAAAGTTTTTCAGAATATGGTTAGCCCAGATGAAATTGACGATCAACTGGAGCCTGAGGTGAAGGATGAGATGAAGAAATATGGGCAGGTCAATAAAGTTGTCATTTTCAGGGTATGCTTTTGTTCTGAAGGAAAAAATCTCCTCCAGCTATCTTTTGAAAGATAACAGTGAACTTTATTTCGTAGCATGATAAGTAATTTATCTGGAATTCTCCAAAAGCTATGCATAGAATTACGTATTATTTGGGATTGATCATGGAATATCATATAATGAGAGGTGGTTCAGTATGAATCAACTTCATTTTACATTTTAATGCTCTATGATATAGATTTCAAAGCAGTATAAAGTATTTTTTTGCTTTTGGAAGATTGATAAAACGTTGAATTAAGAACAAGCGTTGAAATGTGCAGAGTTTGTGAAAGTTGTGATGATGTGATTTCAGTATTTTTGACGATTTAACGCGTCTTATTTCCAGCTTCTTCAAGTCAGCGATGATGAAGCAGTTCGCATATTCATCGAATTTACAAATGTAGGCCAAGCCATTAAAGCATTCGTCGATTTGAACGGGCGATTTTTTGGTGGTCGCTCTATTAAAGCCTCATTCTATGATCTCGAGGCCTACAATGCCAATCAGTTTGATCGATGAGTTTACCCTTACCCCTTTACAAATTTATTGTTGTAATCACTGTATGAAAATCTTTTAAATCATTTGTAGCAACAAAATTTCTGACAGGGATTTCTTTTACAGTTCATCCATTACTTCTCTCAATTAACTCTTGCAAATTTAACCAGTTCAGTGATTGATATTAGATTGCAACTTGCTTTGTTTTGCTCAGAGTAGTTCACTTTTTGGATTGAGGATGTCATTTTCTTGTGGAGATATGTTTAGCAGTCACAAATAAAATTGGTTGTTTTTGAATGCAAAAGTTTACGGAACTTAAGTGAAGTGAATCAGTTTGTGTCTAGATAATAGTATTACTCTAACATTGTACGATTTTAAAACTTGCTCTGTATGAAGTGAAGTTCTTGTGAAGATTACTAATAAAAAAACCGTCATGTATAAATTTCGTTTTGTTATTCACAATATTTCCGTATATCACATGAAGGCGAGTTGGTCAATTCTCGAATTTTGTATTTAACTCTAATTTCTACAATTTTTAAATGTTGGAGTTAAAAATTTTAAGCAGTTAAAACTACTAAAGTTCGAAAGCAGAGGAGTTCGCTTACTAAATTGGTCAGTATTTCGATCTCATATTATGTTTTCGCGCATGTTTTGTGTTTTAGTATGCTGTGATTTATTGTTCGTTCAGTGAATTATCAAATACTTTGATAGTTCATGGCATTTGTTCGTATTGATTCGATTCAATTCCGAACTTTTTTTGACTTGGCTGAGCTTTTTTTTGAAACGGTTCTAGATTTAGGTGCACCCAAGAAAATTCAAAAATAACCTGATGATAAATGACCACCAGCTGTGATGGGAGTTACTACAAGAGTTGCTAGTCTTGATGGTCACCGGATGAACCTGGCCATCCGTCAGGTTGCAGAAAACAGCTTCAAGGATTGGAAAAGTAAATTTCCTTTACCAGTTTCTATCAAACTGGAAAGAACACAGAATGAAATTCTCTTAGTCATTGATACTATTATATGGTTTAATCAGTTAAAGAACGGTGGGTTTTCCTCTCTTTCTCGTTGCGCTTTTATCATTATTTATTTTCATTATTAGAACCCATAAACTTACATATGACGCAAGCAAGTCTGTGTTAAGTTTCACGAATCAACAATTTTTCAAATTTATTAAACTTGCGGAATGTGTCTAACTTATTAAAAAATTTGTTAATGCTGATCCAAAATGTTGTAATATTCGTCAGGATGGAACTTGGACCAGTTATCTAAGTGGCAACCAGTTCTTCACTTTATGCTTTCGATTCTGGCACCTTACATTCGGAACCGTTTGCTGTCTTCGTATAGTCACAATATTAGATGGATACATAAGGTAGCGGCCATTTGTCGTTTAGCAAATTTTTTGCAGCTTTTGCATTTTTATCATAAGGGTGGTTATCAGAATTTTACGGAAAGAATCACGCGCTTGAAAAATACCGAGAAAAAAATGCCAAGGAAAACACTGGGTACGTTTTTACCAATTTGTTAAAATTTTTTCGTAGAAAAATAATTTTAGTCCTTTATAATAGTCATGATAAAATATCTCAACTGACAAAGTTATTATTTCTGAAACTTAGAAATTTTATCATTGTCGTAAAATTTTTGTTCAACGACATTGATAAAATACAACACTGAAAAAATGCACGTGAACGGCAGGATGAGTACTAGGACATTAAATTGTGCTCTATATAAATTAGAATAATGAGAACAAAAAATTTTTGTATTACTCACTAATAAAGTAATGTGCATATAGAAAGTATAAATGTACAAAACAAAAAGAAGTTCAAATTAATCTATAGCTTTATTTAAAAATTCATAATGATAAGAAATTCCAAAAACAAATGAAGATTATTTCATATAATCTATTTATTAAATGCTTTAATAATATATAGGAAACGTAATAAATTCTACCTAGAAATGAAATATATAATTCCCAAATTCAACTCCTATGCTTTGAACATATTTCTGCTGAAAATTTTCTTATAAAATCTTATAAAAATGAGGGCCCTGAGAAAAGCCGAGTGTTTTTTTATTTTAGCTACAGTCATTTATTTCAGTTACAAACTGGAAATATGAGGGTATCCATGTGTAAATACTACACATTGCTTCTTAAGTGAATAAACAAGAAAAAATTTTGACTGAAACTAAAGTTTTGGATAAAAGGACGCTTCAGAAAAACACTTTGTGACACAAAGGAAATATGATTCCTGAATTTAGACCAAAAAATTTGAAGTTTTTTTTTGTTTAGAACAGTTAATAAAAATACAGTGTGTCGCGGAAGAAAATACCAACAATAAAAAAATTGTTTTCGTATTTATTTATTAGTAGTACGAAGTCTACAGATATCTATTTGCTATTATTTAAATATCTATCAACGAAGTTTCATGAAATTTTTTTTGCCAAAATTTCAATTAACTTTAGGTTTGTTGAATTTTGAGACACTCAATCGAAAGCTTATATGGTGTGTGTTTCGAGATCTTATGGTTCTTTCGATTTCACTCAGGAACTGTTTTGGGGGGATGACAATACATAAAAGAGATGAGAAGCACGCAGATCTAATGGCAACAGCATGCACACGATGTCAACAGAGAGTTGTGATACCGGTGAAGAACGTTATCTGTGGACATATTTCTTGCTATACATGTTATCACGCCGAACCCTTTTGTGCAGTATGTGGAAGTGTTACGAAATCAGATTGTTTCCGTTTTCTACAGCTGCGGAATCGAAATTTGTAAAGTGTGAACGTTAGTGCAACATAGCCTGAAACAGTATTTACTTTACAGTTTACTGAACAGATGCTCATCATGATGATAATTTCAGATCATAACTCATATACTCCTTGCATACAAATTGATTTCATTATACAAATTTCCTTGTCCTACGTATAAAGGAATGAAATTTACCAATATTCCGCTAACTTAATCACAGTTTATGACTTTAAATTAATCAACACAAATTATTAGAGGCGGTTAATATGAAAGAATATAAAAGAGGGTTGTATAGGAGTTCTTATAGATAATCTAAGTTAAAATGAACTTGGGTTACGAAACTAAAATGCTGTCAAAATAATCCACTTATGTCATCCGTTCATTTGACGATTGGTGATAGAATTATATGTCACAACTGCTGCGCTCAACGATTCATAAACTTAAAGAGCATAATCTTTCCCTTCCCTATCCTCTGCCCCTTTTTCTACAAGTGTCGAATTCCCTGTCTGCAATTTCATCCGTTTCCTATCGCATTTTACTGCACAAGTTTCTCATTTTTTTCCTTTTTGATTTACGTACTGAACAGTTCGAAAATCAAAATTGCGGACAATTTTGGTAGTAATCTGAAATATTCATGTACCTGATTCAAATCCTTAAAAATTCTGTAACTATAGGAAGGAATGAGCCATGTATAATTAATATGATGCTAACCTAGAGGAATTTTCAGTGAAGTTTGTTACTTTGCCACGAAAATGAAATTGAAGATGAAATAAAAACATTCAATAAAATCACAGATAGAATGGCTAGAAAGTCATTAAAACAGGTTTTAATGACTGATGTTTTTCTTCATACTCGTTACTAGCAAATATTGATGGATAAGCAGAAGAAGCATTTGTCTTTACATTGATGATGTGAATTTAAAGTTTCGGAGTTTTTTTTGTTGAAATCGTTGTTTAGCTCAATACACTAAGTAGGACGTTTTACGCAAACAGACTAAATATCTGACGGAGCTAATCACTTTCTTCTATTGTTTTATTAAGTAGGAAGAATTGATTAGCGCCTTTAGGTATTTCAGTCTGTGTGTGTTTCATCTATTATATCCCTTTTCATCGAGTATAGGAAGCGGATAATCATATCGCATTTGCAATTTAGACGTGACTACTTAAAGTAACTTCGCTATATCATAATGTGATAAATAACTTAAAGTAAATCAAGAAAACATCGCTTAATATTAGCTAACTGAGGAAAGTGGTTAAAGTACCACAGCACCACTGATGGATTAGTCATTGTTCCAGTTTTTTCTTATCGAGACTTTCAAGCAGGTGAGGAGGGATTGCATTTGAAAATCTATTGAATCAATTTGTTTTCGGAACAATACATATCAAGTCATGGAAAATGAAGCGCATATGAATATTTGGTAATTTGTATGATGTGCTATCGATTTTCATTTGTAAATCCTAAACTTGACACAATCTATAGATAATATTAAGTCTTGTTTAGTTGAAGTGATATTGGTATAATTAAAACCTTATTACTATTGTTGATAGATTTAGTGACTTCATAAATTTTAATATTAGTATTTTACTTTCGAAAATTTTCAAGTGTTACATCAGAGTGTTGACTTCTTAATATGTAGAAAGGTTTTTTTTAATGTTCATATTGAACATCCTATCTGCATAGCATATAAAACTGTAAAACTTTCTTCAAAAATCGAAATGATATTTTATAAGTTATTCTCAATATTGATATTGCTGATGGCAGGGAAAATAATCTCACATATTCGAAACAATTCTTGGAGTTCTTAAGTGGTCCATAAGTCTTGGAAAGTTCGCTTACTATTAGATGTGAAGCATTTCATCTAATTATTTCCTAATGAAAGTTGATAGTAATTTAAACCGTCTGCAACCTTAACTAACAGTTCAACCTACAATAGATATAGTACAGTATCTTTGCAATCTGCCTAAATATATCCTAGCATGCTTCAACATTGCTTTAAGGATTATGACATATTAGTTTCGTTTTATTTTTGAGGGAAGAAAATGGAAATGTCGGTTAATAGTACAGGCAGTTTTCCTGTAGTTCATGTTTTCATATTTGGAAATGTCCGATATTCAACACCATTAGGAAAATAAGCTTTCTCAATGATGAGGGATTATCCACTCCAAAAGGATTAAAAAATTACGAAAATTAGCTCAATAGTTATTTCAAATATATCCGGTAGTTCATATTTTCATATTTGGAATGATTCAAAAAATTGAAATGCGACTCAACTTGACTGGTTTTTTTTTCCTTTTTTACTATTGAAAAATCTCAGACAGAAAGAGATAGAAAAAGAAGAATTGGAATTTAATCGACAAAAAGCTGAATTACTTACCAGTGCTAATGTTCATTTCTTCTGGATGAAGCCATGGCGGATGTTGCCACCATATAGAGTAAACTGGTGAGCACAACAAGAATAAGCAGATTAACAATAAGAATAAGAGTGTTCTTATCAAAAGTTTTTTCGGCAACCTCAACAATACTCTGTTTACGAGATGCAGGAGGCGCCATTGTCCAATTTTTGCAGTTCTTTGAATTCGAACAACAAACACAGACAGCGATACACGCACACAAACACAGGATGAGTTCCGGATGAATGTAAATTGTTTGAAGACTGCTTCCTCGTTTGTTTTTTTCATTTGAGTGTCAGATGGATGGAGATCAACTGCGCTCTTTCTCTTCTGTTATTCAAAGAAAATTGCCGAGATTTCTAACTCCTAGCAAACAACTGCCACCTGATGCAAACTTCACCAGAGAGACATGATTTCATTATACCGCCTGCTTTATTGTTATCCCCAACAGTAGTCATACCATTCCTTACACAATTCCTAATCTTCTTGAAAATGATCCTCATTTTTGTAAAAATCTTGCACAACACTTTTAAAATTTACATTGAGACTGTTCTAATTCAAATTATTGCCTTACATCGAGTTCCTAATAAATGGTACAACAAAATTCTTATTACTTAAAAGAATAAAGTATTTAAATCTTGCAACAAAAGGCAAGAAAGAAATAAACCCAAATATTTCCGAATGGTGTCACATATCCAATATCAAAAGTAATAAAGTGCATTGAATAATATTATATACAAAGAAAGAGGACACAATCAGGAAACCCGAAATCATTTTCTAATTCTAATCAAGTATTTGTGTTTTGTATTTCCAAATAATTATATATCAAAATAGTTGACGACTTAAAGAAATTCCTTAATATTATATACAAAGAAAGAGGACACAATCAGGATTTTACGTGACTGTACCATATCTGAATATTCATCTGAACGCTCCTCTCTCATCCTCAAACAAAGCTAATCTGAACATTCCAGTCAAATGATTAATCTCATATCCGCTCGTTTATGTTTATCACCCTTTTCTAAAAATCTTTTTTTCCACAGCTATCTTTATATTCAATCGAATTATATCATAACACGCCCTTTAAACTCATTTTGTGTCCGGATTTAAATACTACTCTAAAAACTCTATGACATGTATTACACACACACACATACACACACACACATACACACACA
>UPTC01000101.1:0-50999 GCA_900537255.1 Acanthocheilonema viteae | reverse complement strand
AAAAAAAAAAAAAAACTATGTACTAACAAAGTATGCCAAGCTTTGGTAAAACATATGTTATGTGCTGCCAAGGTGTACCGGAATCTTGATATGTTAGAGAAGAATTCACGCCAAGTGAAAAGACCTGGAGCAGAAAAATAAAATACTATTAGGAATTAATCGCGAAAGGATTAAATATGATGAGATTTAGTAAAACTAAACTGGCATTTATAACATTAAATTCTTCGCTTACATATTGAACACTTACACCAGATTAAAGGATCGTCCATGTTACTACGATGATTTGACACAGTGATCAACGGTCTCGACTTATTTTCCAGAGCAGACAGAAGCCTACTTTTGTTAATGACTGATATTCGATTCAAGTCTGAAGTTATACATTCAAGAAATTTGGCATCAGTTAACAGCAGAACAAGACCATTCGGGGAAAATGTGCAATGTAACAGGAAATCACAGCTAACATTGCTAGATTGAATCTCGGACAATCCAAAAGCATAGGTAGAAACATACTTAATGAGAAGACGAGTTTGCACGCTGAGAGGACTGCGATGAGAGTAGCGTTCGAAGCAAATCTATATAAGGCATTGGGATTCCTTGGGAAGGGCCACTGGAACTGATATCCATATGATTTGCCCATTCTCCTGATAACATTTCCAGTGCCTGAAAATGAAGTAAAATACTCTGCATCCTCATAACTTCGTGTACATCTAGAAAAGAACCCAGGAAGAAGTTCTGGAGAACAGAAATCCTTGTCCTAACTGTGCAAGCAGAAGCTCTTTTGAATGTTCTGTTAAGGAGACGCGTGGCACACCTATTCTGCTAATGGTTGTTTTGCTCATTTTGACTTTTGATGTTTTGGAGGTTATACTAAAGGAAGGCTTTCTTTTTTGTCTGCAGAAAATTAAGTGATTCGGAAGGGTGAAGGCTTCCTAACTAAAGTTATCCATCGATGATTCATAATCTTAGCTTCCTTGATCTTTTGTTTTCAGGATGTTGTTAGTTATCTAGTGGAAATTCTTTATTAGAGGGGTTATTTCACAACCAGCAATCCAAGAAAAGTGCTTGAGGTGATGACGGCGGAACAGTGTACTATTTCGGAATTACTGCGTGAAGCTGATTTGCTGTGGTATGTTTACCTTTGTTTGCTTCTAATCTTGTTAATTGCAAGCAATAAAATTCATGAATGGAGAGCATGAAATAAAAGAATCATTGGCAAAGATATTCGTGCTTTTTATACCAATTAAAGTAGACCAGTCTCAGACTTAGCTAAATGAAATTAGAGGCAAATAAGTTAAACTTGAATTAAACTCATCGAATTTATGCTGACTAATCATGGGGCGTTTTAAAGTTTTGAAATAATATATTAGCTGAATATTATCTGTGAATTGCCGAAAACTCTATATGATTTCAAAAAAATTTGCTTTCATGCAGACGTTAAATGAGAGAGAGTGAAAAAAAGTAATGGAAAGTGCGGATCTAATGCACTGTTGGGAATGATAGAACTGATGTGAATTCAAGCACCTCTTTCAAAAAAGAATATATGTAAATATGGTGTAGATAATCTCGGTTAAATTATTTCAGTTATGAACATTCTATGCGAACAGTTCTGAGGTTGCGTAATGCAGCCGATATGAGTTTTGTGGATGAGAAAGACCTGAACAAAATTGGTATGAGCAGACCGGAACAGAAACGTTTGCAAGCGGTTTACTACCGGAGATTTTCCAAGTCTTCGATTATGGGAAGGCTACGAAGGAAGATCCTTGGCAAAGGCATAAATTCCGTTCACATATTGTCTCATTCACTTTTCGCTCGCCAATTATTGACGAGTTCCTATTAGTTGAACAGTTATGATATTCTCTCAGTGGTACTCAGAACTGATTCTCGGTATAATCATAAGTTGGAATTCCAGGTCACTTTGTGTTTCTTTAATGTGTTTCAATAAGACGAAAAAGTATCTATGTTGAATATTTTTTTATAGGTAATTTGAAGAAAAAAGAACAACATTCATCGAGTTATCAAGAACAGCATGTGATACCTCTAGAAAATATTACGTTATCCAAACAGTTGGGGAAAGGCGAATTCGGATCTGTTTATCAAGCCGCTTGGAATAATTCAAGTAACATTGAACAAATACAGGTATGCATGGTTTTATAACCATTGAATTTCAGTCACGAAGATCAGTAAGTCAGTCATGTGGCAGCATATAATGTGTCACTTTAGATTCACGTCGCACGCAGCCATTTATAAACCGTTTAAAGAGATCCAGAGTGCAGGAACTCTTTTGCTTCAGCCGCTTTCGATTACGAAATTTAAATGCTTCCGACAAAGACAGCGGCTGCTTTAACATGCAAAGCCTAATGACTTAAATCATTGTTGCAGGTAGCAGTAAAATGTATTTCGCCTGAAAAATTATTTGCCACTCCACTTAATTTTTTACAAGAAGTCGCAGTGTTGCACAAAATGCGTCATGAATGTGTTGTTAGACTTTATGGCGTAGTACTGGATACGAAAGCAGTCATGCTGGTTGGTTTTTGGTTAGAGAAATGCATCTGCTTCTTCACAATAAATGTATTCACCTAGAAAGGCAACACATTTTTAGTAGTTTTTCTTTTGTTTGTTTTTATTTCTCTTTTAATTGCTTTTTATTTTTCTGTTTTTAAACTACTTCTAAAGTGTATAAATCAGCATCTTTTTGAGTTACTTCAGTTACATTCGTGCAGGTATCTGAATTGGCACCTTGTGGATCATTACTGGAGTGTCTTCAAAAACCCTCTCTACGTGGCACATTCTTTGTGGATACATTTTGTAAATTTTCGATACAGATCGCACAGGGTATGAAATATCTGTCCGATGAAAGACTTATTCATCGCGATCTTGCAGCACGCAATGTTCTTGTTTTTTCTGTTGAAAGAGTAAGTGGACATTTTTTTCATTGTAATTACATGAATAGATTATGGAAGAGTAATTCTTTCATCATCTCTATCTCCCAGAAAGTGAAGGCTGTAAACGTATTTAGAAAGTGAAAATAAGATAATGTAGAACAAGATGAGAGGAACAATAATAAAACATATTGATACATTTATTGAAGAAAATTTCATGTCAAATTCCATAACTAATTGCAGGTAAAAATTTCGGATTTTGGATTAAGCCGTTCGTTGGGCATGGGTGAAGATTATTATCGAAGCGAGTTTTCAGAAGCAGTAAAACTACCGATCGCATGGTGTGCTCCTGAAGCCATCAATTTCCTGAAGTTTACTTCTGCCAGTGACGTTTGGTCATATGGAGTGACATTATTTGAAATATTTTCTTTCGGTCAAATGCCTTGGGCTGGTTTTACCGGTGCGCAGGTTATTTTCGTTCCGTCTTTCATTGATATTAAATCTTCTTCCAATAACATGCAACTTTTGGAGTATTCTGTCTACAGTAAGTCCTTCGTTCGTATTGTTTTAGTACTTTTTGGTTTCTCCACCATAATTTTTTTTCTTCAGCGTATTACTTTTCTAGATATTAGCAGCAATAGACTATCCAAATCTACAAAGACTGGAATGTCCAGACGCATGCCCGACTGAATTTTATGACCTCATGATGCAGTGCTGGGCCCACAAGCCGGAAGAGCGTCCTTCTTTTACAGACATTGTACGACAGCTTCCAGAAATCATGCCTCAGTGTTTGGTTACTGTGGCATCTTGTTGTGATGGAATCATTGACCATCTTCAGTATTCAAAAAATGAAACCATAATTGTCCTTGATAAGTGGTTAGCACTCTTTATTTTTTTAGTTAAATAGTGACTTTTTAGTTTGTATTTTTAGTTAAATAGTGATTTCTCCATGCATTTGTTATGCGACTGAATTTTTAACAAAATATCAAAGTATCTAGAGTGATCGCTCCAGTCCGACTTAATTCTTCTTTCATTCCAGCTAAAAATTCTAATGATTTAAATTGGATTTCAGTCCTCCGACATATCCAGATGGCTATTTTTGGCGTGGATACATGCGAAATGGTCGGACAGGTTTATTTAGACCCGAAGAAACTGTTGCAAAGCTTGCCATTGAATTGCCGAACAGCAAGTGCGATCAATATTTGTCATCAGTTTCCTTTTTAGCACATTCAAAAATATTTTCTCATGAAAAAGTGCAAAACAAAAATAGCCGCAAGAAGTTGTTAATAAGTGAGCCTCAAGGTGATGTCCACCACACTTGCCATGTTGGAGTTGATGGAACGGCCTTTGGATTATTACAGGTAAATGTTAATTCCGTAAAACTGTCCCTTCAGCTGGTTTCAAATACATGCATCCTAAGTCGGATTCAGTGTTTAATAATATATTCACACTACTAAAACAAAGTCATCAGTTATATAAATTAATCAAAATTTGAATTTCAACTTATTTTGTTAGTTTTCCAGTTCGGTAAAAACGACATATCATTAAAATCCTCTACGGCAACTCATTGACATCTTCGAATCCATATCATGCTATGGGTGTTTTCATCAAACATGTTTATATTTCGACATTAAATTCTAAATGTATGAATTTAAGAATGATTTTCTAGATCTGCTATCTCTTTCAAAACATTATTGCTCGTAGGAATTGTTGTTTTACATCTAATAAGAGGTAATGTTTTAAAAAACAAATATATCCGATTAACAGCGAATGACTGGCTGATAACGGGTACTGTGTAGTTATTAAGTAGCCTTTCAATACGGAACTAATTTTTGATTGATTCTCACAGAATTCGTGACGTTGTATGTACATCATTTCCAAAACTTCTCAACTTTAGATTTATATATTTAACCTCCAGTTCCGGTAATTTTCTTCAAATTTTATCCATCACAGGTGCAAATGTGTTTTTTACTATTGTTCTGTTCTAGCTTCGGCATATCTGATCGTTGCATAAAAATATATTTATGATTTGATATCTGTAAATCCCCAATCAATTCAGTCGGGAAACATTCTATTAAAATGTGGAGTACAGGTGATAAATATATGGTTGATATTTAATCACGATAAGGATGTCATTCAGAAACTGAAGGACTTCATGAGCATGAGCAAAAAATGCATCACCAAGTGTCCAGACAAGTAAAGCATTAACCCTTAGTCGAACTGGGATCCTTCCGATATTGAAGTTAATTGGCAGTAATAAATTAGATCATTAAAAAAAAAGTGACACTTGACGGAAATCATTCCACATGGATAAAAACCCATCGAGTAGAATAGAATTGTTCCGATATGAAAAGCCGGAGAAAGTGATGCTCGATTGACTTCGTGGTCATTACTCTCGGACATCGATCGGGTCGACCATCATGTAGATTATTGTATGGCAATACATAAGTGAATAACTTATTTCGAATTAATGGTGCGCAATCAAATATCAAGAGCGGATCAAATTTTAAACCTGATTCAGATCTCTTTGGGGAACGTAGTAGATAGCAGAGCTGACTTGCAGATTCTATTGCAATGGAAAGTGCCTCTTGATTTTTACAATTAGCGACTTGACATTACAAAGCATTTGTTTGACTGCGTTTCTTTAGTTACCTCTTAATAGCGATCTACTTGGAGTGAACCGGAATGTTAAAATCCAATTAGCAATCATATCGGTATTAGCCGTGATCCATACACAATTCTTGCTTTAAAAAGTGGGCACCTAGAAAAGTCTGAAGTATATAACACCTACTTACTAAAAGAATATCTGGTGAATTACTATGTGCTCCTTCTGACAGTATACATACAATTGCCAATAAAATGTTCATAATAAATGGGAGTGAATATATTCATTAGATGAAAAAAAGAATGTAATTTGAGCACTTACATAGAAAATTATTGATTATTTGCATCAGAGAAAATGGATGGAGCAGTCATCCCATCATTTATCATTTCTCTCCTCTGGATGAGAACAGAAACATAAGACATCATAAAAAATAGCGCTTATTAATAGCAAGTGAAATTTCAAGGACAGACAGTTCTATATTGTCTAGATCCAATATACCAAAGGCAAGAATTGTACTTTTTGAGCAAAATTAACTAACTGTCCATGAGCAGTAAAAAGCCTATGAGAACGTTTTGTTTATCATTACCGAAACTCCTGTCGTGCAAATAATGATGCGGAAATGCTGACAAGATGGAAAATAAACGGAAAGATGAGATAGATGATAAAGATATTTTCGCAAATAAGCACCAGCGAACATCTGAAATTCAAAAGTGCGAAGTAGGCACCCCTATCTTCATGCTATAATATGCTTAACACATTCCAAGATGACGAGCATACATCAAAACTAAGTTCATTTGTAACTAAATATTAGCAGATGCCTTCCGAAACAGTTTTTTGCCAGTTAAATACCATTGCCAGTGAAAAAAGTGTGCAACTATCTCGAAGTTTAAGCAATCCCACTCAAAAGTTCAGGGTTAACAGTTTAGTTAGACACCGTTCAAAGACTATGGACATTAAAGAACTCACACCATGATCCTCAGAATTAACAATTTTAATTTTCTAACTGAAGAATAGTTCACCATTATAAATTACTGTTTATGTCCTCCGGAAATTAACAAAACTGAACACTTAATTTGAAAGTTATGTCAAGAACATTGAACCTCATTCTTTACGTATATTTCGTTCACCAATTATGACCTTCTTTCTATCTTAAATTTCATATCTTTTCATATATTGAAGTCCAAATTATAATGATCTCTTTCGTTTCCATAGAGTTGCAACAAAAATTAAAAAGTTAGGTACCTAGACATGGATGTTCAGAGTATCAACTTGCAATCAAACACCAAAATTCTCTGTATGTTTCTAAAGAAAGCAGATGACTGCTCTTTTATTTAGAAAAGGAACTGAGCAATCAAATATATATGCTTAGAACATGTTATACTGAAAAATATACTACCTTAAATCATCATCAATATTTGCAAAAAATAGAAATGTTCGCAGAACATGAAAGTTCACTATATTTTAATCGGTGACATCAAAGCCCTACCCCATCAGCATCAGCTATTATGCCAGTTCCACTCAACGGATATCAGTAAGATAAACAACAAAGAAGAATTTCGCCCTTCACATAAGCCACAAACTTTTAAATAGGTTATCGAGAATTTGAAGGAAGGAAAGTTTGTACTGAATCAATAAGCACATAAAAAACCCATTTTTCTCCTCTACTTTCTTAAAATGCACTACGTTTCAAACAGATAGTGGTTATCGAAGTGTCGATAAATTCTATAAAAAAATTAAAATGCGTATGGCATTCAAATATTATGAATTAATTCCATACTGCAGCATAAACAGGAAAAAAAGAGTGCATAACAAATGAAAATTTTCACATATACAATGAGAGCATCAATATGATGTTTACAAATTACACAGACAACTTTACAGCGGTATGAAACAAAATAAAGTGAAATGAGTTGAGTAAAAAAGAACAAATAAGCAGGAGAACTACCATCACTGAAAAACCTGACTTGTAACACCATAATAATTAATAGAGAAATGAAATCTGCAAAAATTAATTATAACGCACTGATGAGAAGCAAACTCATTTAAAATTAGTTGTTTTTATTACTTGGCTGTGACTCGTTTTACAATAATTTCCACAGGATTGCTTGCGGCTTTCAGTAAATCAACAATGGCACCTGGTGTACAATTACTTACTAACTGCCCATTGACTTTCCAAATTTTATCACCGATATGCAGTGTTCCATCAATATCCGCAGCACTACCACTGCTGATCATTCGGATGTAAATTCCTAAAATATTTCAAAAACTAGAATGATAGCAACTAGTCAATGGAATACAGCCAAATATGATTCAGCTCTCGATTTCTAGATCTCTTTCGGAAACAATACACGATCAGCGTGAAATTGTGACATCTCCAAAATTTCGTGTAGTGAATAACAGAACACTACTGATATTCTTGGAATAAACTATATCAACAAAGTGTTTTATTTTAAAATTGAAAAATTTTTAAAACAATCCATGGTTCATAAAGCATTAAATCCTTCATAAAAGTGTTTGTAAAATTGGACAAATGAGGACCTTCTCTATTCAAGAATAAAAACGAGTAGAAATTGTATCCATGACAAATAAAATAAATCAAAAATTATGGAATCAGAAATTAACGAGTATCAAAATCGGCAACATACCATCCATACCAGTCTTCTTTGCTAAGCTGAGACCAAGCGAACCCGTATGAGACTTCTCCAGAACAACTCGTACAGTCTGTTCGCCTTCGTCACAAGTACTTATTTCTTTGTCTGAGTTTTGTAAGCCTATTACCACTTTGTCACCACCCTTTCTTAACAGATCCACCAATTGTTGATGCATTAGATTTTGCACCTTCTCATGATTTACCTGCAAAAATATTTCAATCAATAAATTATTTCCAATCTGCCCCAACTTCATGACTATACGTTTAGAACTCTTCGTATACGAAATCTTAAGCATTTGAAAAAAAAAGGTAGTGGAAACAGAAAACCCAGAGCTCGCGTTGGTACATTTAAAACAAACCAATATAATCTTGTCTCCCACTCGAATATCGGGACACGAAAGTGCAGGCTCTGCAGTAATTTGTTTTACATATACAACACCTCCGCTAGATGCAATTTGAAAACCAAGACTACCAGATCCATTACGCTCGAGAGTAACTATCGAAATATCGGATGGTAACGGTTCCACAATATCATCCAGATCATCGGCCCAATCAAGATTTGGCTTCTTTCTACAAGTAATAGAGCTATATAAAATTACTTTCATTCCATAATTTCCTGAAAATACAAGGCGAATTTCTCCAAATACCTGCAATCCTGCACTGATTTCCAGTCGTTGCACGGACTTCTTTGCTGGTCAGCGTCACTCTTCCCCATTTTCAACCAGTCATTTTCATTTGTCTTAAATGGAAAATATGGTGTTGCACTGGTTCGTTCTGGAGAATGCTCTACCAATTCATCATCAACATTTTCGAACTTGTACATGGATACCACTGGCACGTCGAATCCCGTTCCACAATCAGCCTCATCGTTCAACGAAGTCTCTAGCCGTAAATATCTAGAAATCACAACAATCGTCAGCACAGATAACAAACTGACGAAATAAAGAAATGCTACAGAAATTGATAGCTCTATATTCTTAAAATATACCAAGTAGTTGCATTTCGAGTATTGCTACCGCCTCATTTTAGACGGTTCGCAATATGTTTTTTAAAGCCTTCTCTTATTGTGAAGTGACAAAGAAGTTAACTGCACTCTACAGACCGTTGAAATATTGAATTAGCTTAATATTTTTAGAATACAAATCTTTTTTTCTGCCGCTCATAACAGAAGGCTGAATATTTCGCATAACAGTTATTACGAAAAAAAAAGGAACAAGTCAATAATAAACGAACGAATATAATCCTCGGATCAAAAATATTTTACCATAGTGACAACCTGACAACTCTCTTTTTTGTTCCGAAAATAGAGCAGCAATTGCCACCTCAATATTCGGCCACTTACATAAGCATCCATTTTTCTAATAACAATGAAAGATACAGGAACTTACCCCAACTTCGATTCACTTCTAAGGTTTGATAATAAATCTTCGCTATTCAAATCGGGTAAAGTATCACCAACAGCGCCAAAGTCACTAATAGCTCTTGTGCGTTTCTTCAGAATATTTGAATACTTTCTCGGCGGTGGCGGCGTTCTTGATCGCAGTCCTATAAAATATGACTTATGATATTGAAAACATATATTCCAGATTCTGATTCAATCACTGAAAAAGACTAACCTTCACTAACAGACAGTGAATGATTTTTATATCCTTTCTGATCGTAGGTCACTGTTTTATCCTTAATAATGCCAGAAGCAAGTGCGGATGTTATCGCTTCTAACCTTAAAATATTGAATTTTACTACAAAATCTGTGAGATAATCCTGCCATGAAAAACGATGGAAACCCAATCAATAAAAGGACTTCCGAAAGTTATAAAATGTTCTGAAATACTTCTTAATATCAAGTGTTATGTCTGACGAAAATCTTATGGTACTGAACTGGTTAGCGTCAATCGTTAGGGAATGCGAAAGGTTTCCTTCAATTTGTCCAACTTAGTCGAAAAAATATTGATGGACTGTAAAACAATGGAGAGAGTATAAAATATTAGGTCGATAGATTTTTATTGAATAGGAAAATAAAGTTCAATAACTTTTTCAGCAAAGGCACATTTTGTGAATTTATTGCTGCCATTAACACGAAGGTATCACCGTGCAAACAGATAATTGTATTTATTCATTATCTGTAATCTCGGGAACAAAGAATAAGAAATGATAGAATGCATCTACCAATCTTGTCACCCATAAAACAGTAAAAGAGAACAACTGCTGCTTTCTGCAAACAGACAAGTACGTGGTTCAAATGAAAGGCCAAAAGGAGATATACTACCTCATGCCGTTACGCGCATCACACCGAAAATTCATACTTCAAGATTACGTAAAAAAATTAACCTACCTAAAAATCTTCAAATGGACAAAATTGCCACACTTTTTCACTAGATCGACAGTTACATGCCTATCCTTACCAATAAGTGACACATCATTGACACTTAGTAATCGATCACCAACATTCACTCCCTAAATTTTTAAAATTCTTTTTCAAACTAAATCAAAACTTGATATAAAACCACATATAAAAATTTTAGAAAACAACTAACTCCTTTTTTCCCGACGCCTCCTTCAGATACAGACTTCACATACACACCTTTTACACCGTTCAGATTACCATCAACCAATGTTAAACCAAGCCCACTATTTGGATCTTTTTCCAGCAAAATTTCCAAAGTATATCCATCACCATTCTCAATGAATTCTTCAGAAGAAATCTCTTCCAAAACTCGACCACCTAGGTGAACAGCATTTCAATTTAATAAAAATTTTGATGTCTTAAAAATTTCTAATCCAAAGTAATCAGTGAGTATGATAACAGCCTCACTATTTGATTCCGTCTCCACTAATAAAAAATAACCGTGGGGCTTAAAAATTAAACACGCTACTTCTTGAACTAGCTCTCGGTTTGAAGCTAGAATCATATACAGTCTCTATATATTTCTTTGATAAGCTACCGCTTGAGGTATATTGATTACTGCTTTCAGTAAAACTTGGTTCCGGTATGTTTGCTTTGTCAGAGGCATTCATATAATATACTGACGGTACCTGCAAACAATAGATTAAACTGACAATTATCTTTTTAAAACAGCCATTTAATAGGGTTTATAAAATACTCATAAATTTAACACATTAGGTAATTCCTACTAATATAAAGGAATCGACTAGTTTTGTTACAACACAGTCACATTATATTAGCTTTAAAATTAATAAAAAAAGAAAACTTCTAGTACAATGTACGACAACGTAATAAAATACGAAATGAGACACACTTTAAACTACACTACTATTGAACAAACGATATTCACCCCTGTAGTGTTAGACTTACTATGGTAATAATAAGTCTAACTGACAGTGAATTGATATGAGCTCAAATGAACCATTTGATGGTTCTTTTGGCTATGCTACAACATGCATTTAGAAAACTTTGACCATGCTCAATAATTTACGAAGATTAATACAATTAGAACCTCTTCCATAAAATTAATGTCCGCACCAACATCCGGCATTCTACGGAACTGGAAAGGGCTATCACGCCTTAAAGTATGATTCCACTGTCGCATTTTTATCATAAAGCGATGCTGTGAAGCCGCAAAACGGACAAAATAGGCACTTCTGGAAAAAAATTGTGAACCACACTGACATACAATACTGCACAGAGTTAAGAAAACAGTAATGCTACGAAGCAAAGCATTTTTCACAACCTAGTAAAACATAAATGCATGCTATACAAAACGAACTTTCCATGCATACTTTGTATAATGATCGGTATAGAAGACATTGGTGGATGGTTCGTGGATTTCGGAGGCAATCACAAAGCGCTTCTTATCAAACTGTAAAGTTTGCGTATTTTGCCAAAGATGTTCTATCTGAGCATGCCGGCCACCACTACAAAGCAAATATCGAGTTTGAAATAATACAGGAAATCAGTAAAAAATATTTCCAATGTTTTCATTATTTGAGGTTCAAAAAGTCAATGAAAACCTTTCTTCTTCGAAAAGTACAATACCACGTGTCATAATCCCAATCCACTGCGCCACGCCAGTTTCAGGATCACCAAGCGGTGTATTACCAAGATTTATCGATGGTTTGGATGCAAAAACACGATGCAAATGAGCACCATAATCAGGTAGCCGCTGACACAGCTGAAAAATAGAACGAAAGAAATTTATTGCTTCAGCACGAATGTCCGAAGAAATTCTGCGAGCTTAACCAACAACATTTAAGTGGCTTAATATTGAATAAACCCACAAATTTTTAAAGAAAACAAATTACTTATGCTACTAGCATTGATTTAAATTGATATTGCTTTTTAGTAGCGGCTCTGCTGGACAATTCACCAGTCACTACAGGTGAAAAAAAATTTTGCGTATTCTGGAATGTTTACACCTAAGTGTTGAAATATGAAATCAAAAAAATCCAACTAGCTCATCCTTCATCATAAAACAGTCGATGCAGCTTATGAAGTACCGAGAAATGTTATAAAAACACTGATTCAAACTTTGCATTGTACTTCGAAATAATATAATTCTTCAGGAATTAAATATACTCACTAGAATAAAACGCTTTTCAGCATCCTGTTGTTTCATTCCGCGGTATCGTCCATGCTTTTCGATTACATCTTTGATTACCGCTTTTTCATTGTAGTTATCCAAATACCTCTAAAACGCACTATAATTGCTGTTCAAACACATGCTAATATGAAGTAATCTGTAGGTCATCAAAAAAGTAAAATACATGTCCCTGATTATTTAACCTCTCCTGGTCTTCCATTTAATTCTTTTACCAGTACATTTATTTCTCTATTTATAGTCATCGGATTTCAAAACAATTTTTTATTATTATTAATTGACCAGTTATACTTGTTTGTAGAAAAAGATTACAAACAAGTGGAAGTATTAACAAATGATAATTCAACAATAGTTCAAGGTTTAAAAAGTCACGGGGTGAAAGATTCAATAAGTTTTTTTTTCGATTCGGTCTTCTTAAAGTGGTAAAATACAGATGCCGAAAATAGATGAATAAAACCAAAACAAAGGTGCCGATAATAAATTTTTAATTCAGAAGAATTAAAATATGACCTTCGGTATATAGTGTTGCAGATCAAAGTAGTCAGAGACTGTTACATTAGGTTGATCAGAATATTCACTTTGCAAAGCAAATGCAGCTAAATCATACAATAAATCACGTTTTGGTTGAATGCGATCATCCAAGATGTCTCGCCGCAGTTGTAAGTACAACTCATGAAGTACAACTTCAGTTCTGAAATGGTGTACAGCAAATATTAGCTTGCCAAATGACGTTTAGCATAAAAATAGTATAATCTGACATGAAAAGCTTCATTTCAAATTTTAATACAACACACATTTTGAGAAAGTATAACGACATTATGAAAAACTTAGCGCCTTTTTTAGCAACAGGGAAGCCTCTAAAAATAAGAACAAATGAGAAAAACAGAAAAGACCGAGAAACACATGCACAATGACAAAAGAAAATTTCCTTCGCACTACAGCTTAAAATGGAATAACTTGCTACATTATGAAAACAAACCGTATGAAGGCGATTGATGCTGGATAATATCGAAAGCGCAGAAATAACATATAAAGTCTTTTAGATGAACCATATTGTCTTGCAATTTTCCAACCTGGTGGTGCGAATTTTTCCAGACGTTGATGACCGTCCAAAAAGAAATGCTCGCCATCTACAAAACTAACAGAAATTTGATATGCAGAACAATTTCACTCTTGCAGTGGTAGGTAAAATAAATATTACATATACGGCGGATTACAATATTTCGATTTCACGATAATCCCCTAAACATCTGTGAAGACAACAATAAATTATCAGTAGCCTTTTGGTACGTTTTAATTAAGAAATTTAAAAAAGCATATTTGACTGAAACGAAGTTCACAAAGATTACCATCCGATTTCTTGTAATATGACATTCAATTATAAAGCCATTTGCAGTAGCTACCAGACAATTAAATGATGAAACCGCCAAATAACAGCTAACAAATACAAAATGAATTTAAACATACCCCGAAGTATAGTTAAACCAAAGAACGAGTTCTCACTAAAATTCATGTGCCTCATGACAACATCAGCAATTTCTGACGCAACAGCATCCGAACGACAGCTCACTTCAACATGCTTTCCACTAAGCAGCTCAACAGTAACGTCCGTATGTTCTATCCTGTGTAGCGTCACCTTTTTCTGCAAAAAAAAATAAGCAGTATGGATTCAGTCACTCTTTCAATAAATATAAATAAACACATCTTTATTTAATACAAAATCGCTTCACTAGTAAATAATTGATGCAGATAATTCCATGATGAAGAATGATAAAGTATGAAGTGATTGCTGCAAAACAACGAGTTTTCCTAAATCCACACGATGGGTACAACATGCAATATAGCAATAATTACTAAAAAATTGGAACTGTATAAGACTATGTCTGCATAAAACAACAATGACTTTTCTTTGAGCAGGTGCTTTCAAACATATGGATGATGCGTTCGCATTTCTAACAAATTCTGGCTCCACTTTCAACTGAAATTAAACATATAAGAATACAATGTTTTGAAAAAATTCGAAGTAACACGTTAAAAAATGTTTTCGTTCAAAAAAGACGTGCGCGGTAGCACTAACATTAAATTTTTATTTGTCACAAAAAATTTTCAGCAGTCTTATGCAGTGTGTCCTTCAACAGTAAGGTCAACAGCGCTATATACAAACTCCGTAAAAAAGATATATGACACTAGCTAACAAATTAGGAGTTCAATATCCTGCATTAAATAAACTGTCACTGGCAACGAATTACAAATATCAAAAAGCCCCGTCTCTCGTTCACCATAATATATCAAATTAAGAATATAGTACGCTCTTACTCTTCGTTTAAAATGTTTCGATGAAGGTTTTCGCCCACTTATCCTACTTGGTAGAAGCGAATTTCGTCTCATAAACTGTTGCTCTAAAAATAATTCAGAAATACAAAAGCCAACTTTAGACATCGATCAAAGTAAGATTTTTCAAGCATTAATAAATATTGCAACAAAGTTTTACCATGATTCACCACAATAACACCATCAGTACTTTGCAACGAACAAGAAAAATCAAAACCTCATAAATATTACCACTTAATAGCAAAAAACTAAAACAGAATCAATAATTAGTTCAAAAAAAATATCAAGAATAAGTAACCAACCAGCTGCGATTGAAATACTGGAAGTTTCTTTTGCGGCTATAAATCCTTTTACCCTAGATTCCGAATCTGCCGATGGCAGTTCTTTTCCATTTTCCTGCATTGGAGTGAGTTCAGATGTGTTTTTCAAAGAATCTTTCTTTTCAGAATTTTATGAAAATAACTAACTTTTTTCGACAATATAACCTCCGGGACGTCCTCATTTTTATTATTGGCCAGTGACTTACTGTCAGATTCTTCGACTGAACCTTGTCTATCAGCAATCTACAACAGTTATTAGAATGATTTTATGCATATATAATAGAAGAGCTAACTAGACAAAATAGCAGTGATAACGGATTAGTTCATTTCTATAAATCATATGGAAGTCATCGAGCAGACAAGGAATATTAAAATAAAAGGGAAAATCGTGAAACTATATCGAACTTACATTTTGGTGATCTGAAGGCAGAATTGAAGATGCAATCATTTTTTGTCCTTTGTCAACCTAAAAAGTGTCCAATAAAATTAATATGAATGTGTGACCACGTACATCTCTTTGCAGCACAATTTACAAATATTTCTCATCCATGTTCTTAAATAATTTAGACGACAAAAAGTGTTAATTTCTCACTCACCTCCGAAATAGGCGACAGAGAAGATAGAGAGCTATTGCTATCGTGGATAATGTTGGTAGAAAAAGGTTTATGACCATTATAATCCAAAATTTCGCTCACCTTAAATGTGAACTTAATTCGAATATTTAAAATGATACCAACCTGATCTCGTTTTTTTATTTTAAACAATAAGCTATAGAATTATGCAAATTCACAATGGTCATACTTTCAGTGACAGTGTCTCACTACTTTACATATAACTTCATAAGGAAGTAGATATCCAATAAGTATACTTCAATATACGAAATTAAGATCTAACATTAGTTGTGAAGTGGTAATCAATATCCCTATTAATGTGATCATAGTTATAAATCTAACCTTTTCAATATGTTCTGTACCTACAGTCGATGGTATGAAAGTTAATTCATCGGCAGAAATATTTTCTTCTCTGTATTCCACAATATCATCATCGTACGAAAGAGATTTCGTTGGTAAACTGCTTTCAAACATTGATTTTCCGTCATCTTCATTTTGTTCTAAAAGCACCTCAATTTTACCTTTAGACAATTTTCGTTGTTTCTGTTCTTCCAGTTGACTGTATTCCTGCAAACGGATATCATAAATTTTAAATGACAATATGACGTATTAAAATTGTATTGTATCCGTTCTCTTGACGTAGAAAGCTATAGCCACACCTCATCAGTTAAGTGGGCGCAACTTTATGTTCCAAAAAAAAAAAATTTCGGATGGGATGAGGTTCTCCCGGCAACTCTTATGTTCATTTACTTCATCTTGTACAGATGTTTCATATCCATTTCAACTAATCTGAATAAAAAATCAAGAAAAACATTACTTGGAGAATTCAAATTAAAAAAGCATGATTTTAAACCTAAACCTAGAATGAAACCATGAAATGATTTATAAATCGGTACCACCCACTTACTTTAAAAGATAGCCCTCTTATTAGATAAGACAAAAAAACTAACATTTACATCTTTTACTTCTGGCGACATTTTTTCGCATGAGACTGCTACTGAATTAAATGGATTTTTTTCGGACAACCTCCGAACATCTTCTGCACCATCAAATGAATCTGCTTGCGTCATTTTTTTCGATCGACTACAGGTACCGCTCTGAAATAAATCGTCATAGCATTCACAGTCTCCTAAAACTAATTTAGACAACATAATGTTTTCGTAATGCATCATCACTCAACGATCCGGGAAGATTTCCATGTAACATACATTTTCATTTTTCAGTTTTCAGTTATTGCCCAAAATATAATCAAGATCTCATTTAAAAATAAATAGTTGTTATCTAGGATTACGAAACCTTGCTCGTTCCAGCTTCGTCCCATTTTAAGTTCTTCAAACCACCATTTTCATCAAGCGAATTTGGTATATATTCACCAGAAGAAACGTCCAACTAAAATAAGTAATAAATAAGCAACATCACAGCAAACAGCACACTAACGTGAACAATGCATGTACTTTTTTCGTATGTATGAATAACTTGAAGACTAGTGCATGCATTTTTACTCATATGAGGTTCAAAAAGCACTGCTTTAATTCAGTCTCCTGTTCGATTGGTGATTAAAAGACTTTTCTAAGTGTATTAATTTTGCTTCCGGAAAAATATTACACTACAACCTAAAGATTAACGTCACTTACATCATCTATATCCTCCGGTTCGTCACCCATAACTAGGATATACATTTCTGCCAACAACGCCTTTGGATTTTGAATTGTAAGCTTATTTTTAGCCATTTGCCCAAGGCTAGAAAAACAAAAGAGATCACATTTCTCGTGCAAATAAAAAAATGTGGTAGAATTTACATCACTTCTCGAAAGGAAAAAATAAAAAAATGAAAACTTGTTGCTTTCAAGTAAGAGATAATTTAAGTTTAAAAAAATAAGAAGGGTATTAGTTATTATAATACTTTAATTGTTTTATAATTCTCCAGAAAATATACCATCATTACCACAGAAAAAATTATAAGCATTAGTTCCTGCCAAAACATGGGCAACGTAATAGCCTTAAAGCGTAAAAAGTAAGGTTACAGTATCACAAGGATTACTGAAACAACAAACAAACCGAGTGATGGACGGACGTGTGGCAATATGAGCTACTGTCATTATGTTTAATAAGGAAAACAAGTCTGCATTGCCTGATTCAGCTGCACCAGCAAATCGAATAACTTCTCCGAGGCAATATACATGCACAGCACCTAAATATTGATAGAAATTAGTAAGACAAGATTTATCGAACAGTTAGTTCGCATATGAAAAACGACCCATATTATGTTATTTCGGAATAAATAGTATGGAATATTTACGTAAGGATTTAATAAATTTTGAGTATTTCATAAAATTATAAATCATTCACAAACAAATCCAAGACTTTTCAGCTGCATTTTTTGCAATTTCCGTTAAGGTTTTTCAGTTGATGCAAATAGTAAAGAATGAAATATTTTATTTTACATTTTTTTAAATATGTTACACATAAAAAAGTTAGTAATGACGTCATACAATTGTGATCTAATAAAGATTGACATAAAAATATTAAAATCTGAAGACGGCTTAAGTCTGTACTTTTTATCAAATTCTTCGCTTAGCAAAGAATTTTTAGTTAGAAAACATATATATATGCATGCAACTGATACCTGGATCAACATCAGTATTGCCTTCTTGCATTTCAGGGGGTACATACTGGTTGTCTACTTTATCTCTTGAAACAGATTTTATCTGAAAAACCGTCCAGCACAATCAGCAAAGGACGTGAAATGGACCAGGGTGCTTGAATATTGTACTATATAATTTCGTCCGACTGTAATTTTTGACTTATCAATCATAAGTGGACGGATTTTGAAAATTTCTGAAAAAGCTTAATAGTTCTCGAATATTTTTTGTACACGTTCCCTGAATAATTTTCGAAGCTCATGGAAATACTGAGCAGACCAAATGCAAACCTCAAGTTCACCATCGGTGTGCAAAATCACGTGTTCAGGAGAGAATACTCCTGCAGGTGTTTTAGTAAGCACTTCACAGCCAATGATAATTAATGCAAGCAATTCATCATCATTTAGACCACATCCACGTACTTCGATTATTTCTGACAATGATACGCCCACGTCAACCATTAAATTTCTGGAAAAATACTCTATAATTGCTATTTTATAGGATCCCGTCGCGGATTTTGCAGATATTTATAAATTTTCTGGATATTTCCATGGATTAATTCCCTTCCATGAAATGATGATCACTTTTCTCCTCGTTTATAGCCATTTTTCTACAATCTCTTCATCGCTAGACAAATTTGCTGTGAATTTAACAGAACAATAACAGATATAAGGACAACGAAGCAAATGATACGTAAGAACTGCCTGGCAATTCAGCCTTTTCGCTCGAAATTATATTTACACAGCCGTGCCACTATCTGCAACTGCAAGATTCTCAAGCATTTTGACAACCCATTCTTCTCTAAGGAAGATTTAATCACAATGATACTTTGCAGTGTTACTCATATATGCAAATTTTATTAGATTCGCTCTTAATTAATTAAATAAGTGATAATGTAATTTATAGTAACGTATACAATGACAAAGAATAATCTGTGATAACATTTGCAATGGCCGAAGTAACCCCCCGAAACAATTAAGCTTGGCATGCTTACAGGAAACGTTTGAAACAAGTAATTAGTTTCCAAACTTACGTTAGATTATGTAAATCGATGACCTCATATAGTGCAATTTCGAGAAAAATTAGTAAAATTTGTCAAAAATTTAACAATAATTGCAGGTAACAGACGAAAGTGACGTCTCATGTGGTCAACGCGTAATGCATCATTTTTGCAGAAGAGAGTAAAGCGCAAAATTGAAGTAGACGATGTGAAAGTGAGAATTTGTTAGATTCGAAGAAATGCAGCAGGATGTTGCTTGCTTACAGATACGACCGAAAGCATCGACCAAAAACATAACACGAACATATCGATGCCCCCCTCCCCTCCTCCATCTTTTCCCTCATCGAACCAAAAATACTAAATCAATGACAGCACCATTTATCGTACCCTTTTTGCAATTGTTGTTTCGTTGTGAAAACACAAAGTTTCCCCGTTTTGCTAACCAAAAGGGATTACAATAAAAGCTGCAAATGTAGCTTTCCTGCACGCTTCTGGTACAAAATGAACGGATGTTGCACTGCTTTCTATCAGACTGCATCATTTCACCGGATCACTCGACCTTTCTTGCAGTGGCTTGGAAATTACTGAAAGATTCCCTCTATTGCGTCCACCTAATTCATTCTTTAAAACTATGTTCTTTGCCTTTTTATAATACTATTCAGAGGCTACTGGGACTTCACGCGGAAGAAAAACGACCCATATAGCTAGACATGCTGAACGAAGAAACCTACTACTTTAGTTCAAATCATTAGTCTCCAACCCTCATGCTTTACATATAACACAAGCAGAAAAAAAGTATAAAATACACAGTTTCTATGTCTCGCCTTTTCATCATTCTGCAGTATACAAGCCAAACAATTTACTGCCACAGAGATTTTATTCATAATAAAAAATGCACCATTCGAAACAAAAAAAAAGTTTATTGCAGCATAAAAATAATACGGAAAACGAACGAATTAAGCAAACATAGGATTGGTGCTAGCAACCGCATCCAACAATTTCTCGTCCACTACTGCACCATTCTGAAAAGAATAGAATTTCAGAAAGGAAGCAGCAAAAAAGAACTTACAAATCAAACTTGAGGACAACATCAAAAAAAATATGGTCTACTTGTGTAATTCGGAAGTACCAACAAGCCAAAATACAACTGCTGATAAAGAACCATCAACGATCAGGCAACAAAGGATTAAATGGATGGTAAAAAAACTCAAATTATGAAACTTATGCACTAGTATTCCGATATCACAGGATGAATCTTTACCGACTATAACGATCTACTCCCTTATCGGGTTGTTTAAAAACAGTATCCACCATAAATCAGTGCTGTTCTGTGATTGCCACTACGAACAGCACGGCAAGATTACTCGGTAGGTTGGTGAACCTGCCGATATCAAAACCCAGAAAACTTTTCTACTTCAGAGAGTAATCGTGCGTGACAAAGAACTGGACGCAAAAAACATTACTTACGGGGTGATATTGCACTTTTTGGTTTGGAAAGGTATTATTAAAGTCAGCGGATACTGCCGGTATTTGTCTATTCCACATCTCACACTCCATTTTTTCTGGCGAGCATACTGTTCGAATTCCATGTTGGTACGTGCCGTAACTGAAAAAAAAAATTACATTATGTTCATCAGAAACTAATATTCTTTTTGCAGTATAAATGAATTTGTAACATAAAAAATTCAAGTCAAAAAATAATATTCAGTGCCTTGAAAGGAACATTTTTCAAATGGATTTACAACTTACTCTCTGGGTTGTGGCGCTCCATTTCCATTGTTGGAGACAAAGTTTGAAGGAAAGCATGATGGTGCAGCACCATTTATTTGAGAATAACCTTGTGGAGGAGGATATGTACTAGGGGGATAAGGACAACACATAAAGCCGCATTGTGAGTACTGCATACCACAGGTGGATGGATTAAGAGATGGCCTTAAGGGCTGAGACATTGGCATGTTTGGCCCAGAAGTTTGCGGCAACGACACCATCATCGGAGTGTTTATAGAAATATTGGACACTGAAGATGGTGGATCTGTCGGTTGAAGCGGTTGTGGATACATAGGCCGTCGACATGTCCCTTGCATCAGCACTCCATTTTGATTAGCAAAAGTACATGGATAAGGAGCTGGAACTGATGATTGAGAAGAACAAGGTGGTATCAGAGGAGGCATATGGCTACGGGTCATTTTGATTGCTTCATGCTCGTGCATCATCCGATCCCATTCTGTTTTAGCTTTATCATACATTATTTGTTGTTCAAGTGTTCTCATTTTTTCCAGCTTTGCATTACGATCCTGTTCTCTAAAATATGTTAATAAACATAAACATTAGGCATTCAGTGCACCAGGTATGCCGGTGCGATGGATACTACATATCAGTGGCCGATAACAGTTAAAACACAAGTCACCTAGCTAAACTCTCCCACTAAAAAATATACAGAAATCATAATCAATTGGTAAGAGAATCTAATATAAGCAAAAAAACCGAAAAAAAAACTATCATTAAGATCTGTAATGAAGAAACTAACTTTCTTGCAGGTTGATTATTGTCAGTAGACGTACGGCATAATTTTGAAGGAGGCTCAAAAAGCGAATCCTGCGTCATACGTTCCATTTTTCTATAAACACAAGCAAGTTTAATTGAAAAAAATATTTGCTTCAAATTCACAATGAAGTGGAAAATTCTAATAATAATATGAGTTTAGGAATTAGCACCTTAATGGATTGTCGCCAATATCAGTATGATCATCAGGATTTAGTAATTCACCAGAAGGTGTTTCAGAGGGATTACTTGGTGGGTTACCGCCTGACTCTCCGCTTGTCTGAGAAGGTGTTGGAAGCATAGTACTTGATGGGCTGCATACGGAAGGTGTACCACATGATCTCATCGGTGATCCATTCCGATAGTCTTGCTGAAATTTGGGAGTTAAAACCTGAAAAATGTTAATCAGCGCTTTGGTTCATTCTAATGCATACTTTTATTTCATCAAAAAAATTTAAGTTTTTAAGCCAGTGATCATAATGTTGTTTCCAGGTTTTTTTTTTTATAATTACCCTTTTATTGCAAATCCTGTGTAGACCCTTAGTTCAAGATATTGTATCTCATGTAAATAAATATGGCATTACTTCAAAATAAAAACAAAAATCATTTTTAAAAAATTGGAAATATAACACGACAATGTATAAATTTCAGAAAGACTAACCACACTACGTCGTTTTTTCTTCGATATGGGCGCCGCCTGGCAATCGTCTGTGAAATCGCACTTGGAAGTGCTCGGCCGGCAATTCGCTTCATGCCAGGCAATAATCGACTCGTACTTTTTTTGACGCACGCCAATAACTGCATCATTTGCCATCTTCGATGAAAATACATATATTCGCCTTCCTGGCTGAAAAAAAGCATTGTCTTTATTCCAAATAGATATTAACAATGTTATTACATTGTTAACGATGTCCAAAAAGATGAAAGTGGATGATTTTGCGGGTGCAGTGCAAACAAAGTGAAAGAAAAAGTTAAGTAGGGAAATGACTTTAAAAGATAAATAAACAAGTGGAAAGCGAAGAACCATTTCCAATATACCATCAAACTGTCTCCCCCATCCCATATCTCAGAATCACGCAATGACAAAACCAAAATTTACTTTTTGCTGTCGAAAAGGTAATTCGCACTTAGCAGCACATGGTGACTTGATAGAGTCTACAGTAGGAACCTGAATATCTTCGCCGCAATGAGCATAGTGGCTTCCAAATCCAGGCCATGAATTTGCTGATGGATAACTCGGTGATGGTGTCGAGGTTTGCTTCAGTGTGACGGATGATGCTGATGTTGGCTTTTTAATATTATAAAAATCAATGCATTCTTCGCCCAGATCAGTGGTCGTATCCGCTTTCGTTTTGCAGTGCCCAAACGTCGCGAAATCGTGGTTGCGATACTGTGAACCACGTGCAGCACCTCCGTTATCCAGTGGCATTTTAAATACCTGTAAATCAGCATAATTATCTTAATTACCTGAAACATACAATTTCCAAAGACTCAAAAGCTTTAGATAACACAGGAAGAGCACACAATAGGGATAACAGCAAAAGTTTTTATACAGATGCTCGTGTAATTCTGGAAATTTTTTCACTGCCATTAAAGAAATACTTCACGGAGAAGCATGAAATTAATCTTAGTTAATAAAGGAAAGTTATGACGTAAACTTATGTTTCCCATCTCTCTCCTCTTCCTCCCGTTCCATAATTGTGACATCAACATGGAAAAGCCTGGCAAAGTGTGCTTTTAACTAACATTAATTTATGATCAATTAGACCTACACCACAACTCAGAAAGTTAAGTGAAGAAAACTGGCACCCATTTTCACTGTTGGACACGAACACAAAATCGGGACAAAAGAGCAAAAAACAGGGAAAGAGATACTTCTGATGACTGGTTTAACTGCAAACGACCAACTGGACAGAAAGATTCCCAATCGATTACCATGAAATTGCTTTGCATAAATTAGCGGATAAAGTACTAAAATTTTTTGGACTGTGTAATAATTTAGAACTACAAAGCAAAACTGCATAGTTCCATATATTCAGAGTTTATATTTAGTAAAAGTTAATGATAACAATTTAAACTAATTAACTAAAGTCACGGACACAACATTGCCACACCCTCCCCTCTCCCATACCATCCGACGACCACCCCCTTTATAGCAAACCACTTCCGCTCGCATTACATCGTACACTAAATCCCAAACCAACGGGAGGCGCAATGCAAACGCCGAGTCTCTACTCTGTCTTCACATATCGATCGCAATTTGGATTGAACTTTGTGATCGGTAAGACCAGGAAAGTTTTCCTTAAACTATCTCATTAAATCAAAACCTCTTCAGCTTTTCAAATAAAACCGGTTAGATTCAATTATGAAAATGAATTAGTAGTTAATGGAGGAGAAGATATTTTGTATTTTGTGAATTGCGACCATTTTTACCATAATTTGAAGTCCATCTAGAATTTCCGCGATTTACAACAACCAACATTATTCCACTTTATTAAATTTTTCAGGCGAACAAAGTTTACGAGTTAAATTTTTGCTGCACGTTTTCAATGCAAGCATTAAGGTATGCGGGAAGATAGAACTTTTATACTATTCGTTACATTGTGAGAGACATACAAATGTTTTAAAAATAAAATGCAAAGAATCTGCGATTTTCAATAGTCTACATGTTATACTAACCGCAGAATATTCTTGTCTTGATAACTTACCTACTTTAACTTACCTATTCCAGTGCTGAATATGAGAGCCATTTAAGGGGAACTGTTTCTTAGCTCATGCAATCATGCTCCATATTTGATAATAATCAACCATCGACATCTGGGTCAAACAAAATAAACAGTCGGATAATTGACATAATGAGCCTTTTCCAACACGTTTAGTAATAATTTCGCTCGAAATTTCACCACCGCTACCATGAAAAAACTTCCAATCGGAATCCTTTCTTTTCGAATTTCAAACCTTCCGGAAAAAGCCCCGGACTTGAAGCATTGTTGCATAACGCGGCCATTTTGCCTGTAATTAAAGAAATCTAAACAGAGTTGTGAAATTTTAAACTAAAGTCGCCGTGGAACGAGGGGGGACTTTGAAGTTGCTCGTCATCATGATTAGGACAAAAAGGTCATGCGTCCATCATTGTCACAGCCGAAGAGAACATGTTGTGCGAACAGAATTTCCTCAGATTTATTCCGGTGCAATGATGTTTTCATATGTTCTTTATTGTTGTGTTGCCTGATTGCAGTCTGGTTAAAAACGTTTTATGTGATCTCCATCCAGGCCTAGGCGGAATATAGTTGACCGTCTTGATGTCAAATTCGGATGTTTATTTCCGTTCCGGAAATTTTGTCGGATACATCCTGTCAAAGACCGTTATTAAAATCAAAAGGAGGAACTCCTTCCACCGGGAGCTAATAAGAATTCTGTAGAATTGATTGCGTCATTTTCAAATAATTTGGCAAAAGAAATACAATTTTGATGCATCACTGGATTTTGCTTAGCTAAGTTGGACTCAAATTTACTATTGTATATAATTCTTATATGGATTATAGTTGAAGTTAATGTAGTTACGTGTAAAGTTTTCATACTTTCTATTTCATATGTATTGTAGTGGCTGAGTTTCCTTCAGTATTAAAAGTCTTATTATCAATATTTATGTCGTCGTTCATATATTATACAAGTTTCGGCTATTTGTTTCGTTTATAGTTCCTCATTTCTGTTGTATAACGAAGCAACGTTTTGAAATGCAAATTTAGATCACACACTGATACCTAAGTATTTAATTGGTACAGAGTTTATTGTGCAAAATACGAAGTGCAAAACATGACTCAAGTTCGAGCTGTTTATGAATTCGAAGCACAGCCAAACTCTGGAGAGCTGTCTATTTCAGTAAATGAAATTCTTACAGTTGTCAGAGAAGTACGTTTTTTTATGTTCTGTTTTGGAAAAAAAGCCAGTTTTTGAGTTCTGTTTATAAACTTCATAGAACAAAGTTGGTGTACGAATCTCGCAAATTCATTTGATCATGTTTTTAATGGCAGCTAGAAGCATGAAGTTTTAAAGAGATTGTAAAGAGAGCAATTTTATTGTCAATACAAAATTGATCAAAAATTGGCGTTTTTCTTCCTGAAGCAGTGCCAATACTTTGTAAAATTTCTTTACATTTATCTATTTCTTTTGCAGCTATTTTAAGAGCTGTTTCAGGGTATCCAGGGGGGATGGCTAGAAGGTCGCAATGCAAAAGGACAACATGGACTTTTCCCAGAATCCTACGTTGTGAAAATCAATACTTCACCAGCTCTTCCAGAAGTGAATTTTTCTTTCTTTTGGAGTTCCAAGCACCATCCTTTTGCTTGATTCCAATATTCATTTCTGAAATCTCACATGCTTCGTTTGCTTATTCCATTTTCTACTAAATATTCGGTAGTTAACTCGATGGAATAGCACTTTTCTCATAGCTTTACCTTTCACATCGTACTGCATAAATATTTCAAAAACAGGTGGTTTTTTTTTCAAGATAAAATGCTTATCCACTGATGTAGAACTATTATTAAAATGTGAGGACTGAGAAACTTTACTTCTAATCTTTTTCTAGGAAAATTATGGTGCAATATGATTGTTGAAGCTTCTTTTAAAAGTAACGAAAATGAATTATTGTGGTTATTTGCAACTGAATAGGTCTTTTGGATTTCAACGAATATATTTGATTTTGATTTGTAGCAGGAATTTTTTTCGATTAATGAAGCAGTATATGACTGTTATAAAAAAATCCTTAGAGCATGATAATCATGGTGTTTGCAGTTAGTTTTTGCGGAAAAAAATTAGAAAAATAGAGCTATAATAAGATTTTTAGGCAATATTTATATACTTTTTTTTGTTATGTAGCTTCCTTCAGAATAGTTATTCATTTTTATATAGCTTAGGATATAATTTAATGCTCCCTGCCATACTCGTCTTTGCTGTTAAAATAAGCCTTCCCTCTTTATGCATGCGGCATTTTTCAACCTTTTTGCTTCTTCTGATGTATTTTAAGGCAGTTGCTATACAACATCACAATCCTCCAGCCTTTGCTGTTGAAAATAGCTGGGATGCACCCCCAACATCTGCTCATTATCCACGACTGCCTACTTCGTCAAATGAACAGGTTTCTATCTTTGTCTTTCTGTTCCTTCTACATAGCTGTTGATGTTGGATCATGCAGCTGAATACTCCTATACTATTTCATGGTTTTCCAGTTGTTAGAATCATGAATCGTTCGGTCCGATTGGTCTGCATCATGAATATATATAAAAAGAGGTGTACCTTAGACTCACTGTTTCATCAGGCTAAGCTACGTCCATAATGCTGGCAATTACTTCTTACATTCTTCTGTTTAATTAGTCAGTGATTAGTTGATTGATGTTTGTAAAGCAAAATCTGACGAATTGAATGCGATATTTATTTCAGCAGTTGAACGATGTAGCAGCACCTGCAGTGTTTGTACCAGCCTCTCATGACGATGACGATTTTGATGATTGGACTGATGATGACGAAGAACTATCGGTACGTCATGCTTTTAATGTCGTTTTATCAAATAGTTATTGCATGTATTTGCTGTTTTGGATATAGGATGAAGTTTTCTACTACACTGCTTTATGCATGTTCGATTTGCATTTGTTGTTGGTATACTTGAATTTTAGTATGTTACATTGTCATTTCTTACAAATCGTTCTACTGTCGTGTTTCAGAAAGCTACATCTCATTCACGTTTATTGGAATTCATGTCATTCAACTTCCTTATTTTACTTCTAACTTTATAATAATATTTTATAATAATAAAAAATGGTTAATAACTTCTCAGAAATTTATGAATTTATGAATTGATGGTTCAAGATTTTTTGATTGGTTAAGATGAATATCGCTATGAACATTATTTATAAAAATTATTAACCATTTTTTTGTACTTGCAAGCTTTTGTGAGATTAGTGAAAAGATGCTTGAAACCACACTTGTTTGATACTTAGGAGATCCATTTCACCTTCAGTTTCGAGATTTCCAAGCTATTCTCGAATGCTGAGAGGTATGAGCTATAACAAAAATATTTCCCTATAAAATGAAATTTAACGTTTGTCATACAAAAGTAAAATTATATTTCTACTTTTAATTTACACATCAAAATTGAATGCTTACTCATTTTCACTGTTAAGACCTTACTTTTCCCTACAGGAAGTTTATAAATATTCAGATTTCCAACTTTTTTCTAAAGCAATGGTATGTGAAAGTACGAAATGGATTATATGATGCCTTTTTCATTTAGGAAAGTGTATTAAATACAGCGGATAATCCTGAAATGCAAACTTATATATCCAATAATCGAATTACCAAAGGTGATGCAATGGTTAAGCAAGGAACAGTTAGAATGAAGAATATAAATCGGTAAATCATGTTTCCATATGTTCTTCATCATCGTGTTCCTTGATCGACAATAAAAAAATATTAGACATAGCAAGTTTTATTGTCAGTGATACCTTTTGTTTAAAAATAGTAGAATCTATTGATTGTTTATAGATTCTCCAATTTCGTTAAATCAGGCATGGAAGATTACGTTCTACTTGCTTCAAGACTCACATCAAAAACGGAGGAACACCATGAAATAATTGTAAGTTTGTATCATATTTTCCAAAAAATGATCGAGTAGTAGTAAGTTCAGATTATGTCAGTATTAATATTTCTGCACCAGATTTAATATCGGAATTTACTGTTGATGTAATTTTGACGCTCAATTTTTAGCTAACAACGGACGGAGCGGAATGGATTCCGGTTGCGCAGCCTTATTATTGCATCGTCGATAAGCCGAAGAAAGAATCTAAGCTAAAAGGCTTAAAAAGTTTCATTGCATATAGTGTTAAATCCTCCCTCAGCGGTATACAGGTTAATTTTTTTTAAAAATTTTTATCCATTCACTTTCTTTGATTTTCTTTTATTATTTAGTACTCATTGCTGGGACTTTAACTCTGGTTGCTGATACAGAACTTTTCAACATATTGACTGCAGTGTAAAATGCGAAATAACCTCTCATATTATCATTCATTTAGTAGTAGTCGACGACGACAATATCAACTTTCATGAAAAATGTATGATGAGATTAATTTAACCAATATGTATTGTTACTATAGGTGTCACGACGATACAAACATTTCGATTGGCTTCATGAGCGGATGTCAGCCAAGTACATTTTAATACCACTCCCACCATTGCCGGAAAAACAAGTTGCTGGTACGATTATATTAGATGAATACTATATGATTTTGCAGTATATTATGCATATTTGAAGAGAACGATTATTGAGGATAAAAATAAATTTTTTTCAGGTCGATATGAAGAAGATTTTATTGAGCACCGGAAGAACATTCTACAAATTTGGGTTAATAAAGTATGCAGACATCCTGTTCTCAGTAAATCAGACGTATGGATACATTTCGTAACGTGTACGGATGAAAAGAAGTGGAAAAATGGCAAAAGAAAAGCAGAAAAAGATGAATACGTTGGAGGAAATTTTCTTTATTCTGTTACGGTTCCAAACCAGCCACTCGATAGCAGTGATGTGTATGTACTTTTTTTTTTCAAATTTGTTAGTCCTAGGAGGACAGTCTACTTTCTGGTCATCTTGTAAAGCTTTAGCAGACTAGTCTAATAATCAAATAATAATTTGCTGCTTCTGAAATTTTCTATTGATTATACTGCACGTCTGGTTAATGGAAATTTCAGATTTTGGAGGGGATCAGTAAATCATTCTACTAATTATTATTTACGGTGAAATATGTGCTGCTATCAGCTGCTATCAGTAATATAATTGTATTTGTATTGTTTCTCAACTTATTATTCAATTCTCATTTTGATTTAAGTGAGCAGAAAGTGGATAATTTTACTCGTTCGATGCGAAGCTTCGAAGAAAGTGTTCACTTCATGTATAATCGAGTCAGTGAAACTCACAAAAGACTTGGAGGACGTAAGTTTCGTATAGTCGTTGACACTGACACCTAGATTATCATTTTTTTTCAAAATATGAAATTTGGTAGTATAAGTGGCTTCATATTTCTACCAGCAGTTTTGTAGCATATAAAACGAATTGGCAAAAAATGGGAGAAGCGTGTACTGGTCTCTGTCGATCATTTGATGTCAATCCATCATCAAGTTAGCTTTGATTTTTATATTCTATAACTTGTGCACGATTCAAGGGCTCATACGCTTCGATCGATTGAACAGATTTTCGTATTTTTTCATACTTTACGGCTATCACTTTTCCGTGACGAATAGACTTTTCAGTTTGATTGCATGTTTGTGGATTTTGTGCCTAATGGAATTTCTTTAGAAAATGAGAAAGTTATAAGTGCTCTCAAAGAAACTGCAAAAACTCTACATTGGATTGGCGATGAGCATGAGAAATTAGCTAAGAAATCGTTAGACCCCTTATTGGATGCATTGTATTCTTACAAAGGGATGCTTGCCTGCATACCAGATATCGTCAACGTTCATAAGGTGAGTGAAGGCGAAGTTTATTAAATATTTATATATCCTAAGAACTAAAACAAAATATGGTGGTAAATTCATTATATTTTGGAAATCTGATTCTCAAATGGTTCAAAGTGCCAGTTGTCAGACTGATTCATTAAATACGCGAGCTAGTTAAGTTTTTTGCATTAATTCCATGAGAGCACATTAATTCCCTTTATTTATATTGAAGCACCACCTGAAATTACTGATTATTGTCCTGATTTATTCTTGACTCTATATTACTTTCCTTTTTCCATAACATCCAGTCGCACTTCTTTCTCAGTAAAAAGAACGCTGGCATTATTTTCCTATTTCTTTATAACGATTGCTGCAGTCAGCGATATCCAAACTGCGTGAAAATGAAAAGCTTGCAATAGAAGGACGCGTTTCAAGTACAGATATGGAAAAAGTGAAAGAGAAAGTTGATTCTATCAGTTACATGATGCTTGCTGAAATAACATTTCAAAATCATGAACTTGGTGAAGATTTCAAGAACATGATGGCGACATATTTGGAAAGTCAGGGAGAGTTCTATATGAATATTGGCAACCATCTAAATAACCTTGCCCAAAAGTTCAAGTAAGTTTAAGTGGTATATGAAAAGATGTTTCTTTCTGCCCAAATTTTTCAGCAGAAAATTCTCTTTTTCAGTAATTTATATTTATATAGCTGCAAGAAATGTTTTATCTCTTCTTTGCACCATTTCACACCATGTTTTTTCATGTGCAACAACTTCATTGAGACTCGTCGGAATATTGTTGTTGAGTTATTCAATTGCTCTTTTATTTATGCCTTTCAAACGTGTCATATTCCGGGTATTATATCATTTCTTTTTTTGCATGTTTGTGAATTTTCAACTTGTTTTTCTTCTGAATGCCAACATTAATTTTACCATTTCTACTAAATCATTTTTTAAAATTTCGTTTACTGTTCTAACATATAAATTTAGTGTGTTTGGTTTTATGCTACAGAGATATTTCATATCTCTTTCATCATCATCATCATCATCATATCCACGTCATCTAAGGCCTTGATTTCGTTGTATATAACGTACCTTAGTGCTCCAGTCGTCATATTTCATAAAAAGGGGTTAGGTGTTGTCAACCATGTGTTAAATAATATCTGTTTCGAAATTTAAGACTTCCGTCATTACACCGTTTCATTCTTTGTTGGACGGTAGCAAACAGCCATATTTTTTTTGATTAGTTAAGGGGTTTATACTCTTCGATTTTATTGTAATTAACGCACAACGCATGGGAATGGAATTTGTGCTGTAGATTGCATTTTTTCTCATGTAATTATAAGAGTTTATGAGCGGAGAAATCATAACTGTGAAAGTGCCATCTGTTCCACAATCTGTCTGGAGATGCATTTTGCAAAGTACCTATCATTGTTTATGAGCAGTGTATTACATTTGATCAGTGTTCGAAAATTATCTGATCCGTATTTATCGACAGAATAGAATAAAATCTTAGAAGAAAGCTGGATGTTATCGTCGGAAAAGGAAAATGATGGAATAGATGAGCAATGTTTTCAAATTCTTACTGTTTATACTCTTACCTTTCCCATGCAGTAGGAATGAACTGGCATTTAATTGGAATTTATGTCTGTAATATACAGCTCATTAATCGGTTCATTCATGGTAAAGACAGCTTTTATTCTTCATAAGTTTTAATTATTTGCTTACTGTACAAAAAAAAGCATTTCTGCAATAAACTATAAAGCTATTCGCTGAAACTAATTTCGCGTTAATATTCTAAACTCACGATCAGGTTTTTGTGGGTCATTGGACTACAGGGATCTAACTTCTGATTGAATTTTGGAAAGGGACATTAAGATTCCTTTTTAAAATTCAATGAGAACTTAGATTCCTGTGGTGCGATTAAGGAATAAGTGATACTGACTTAGGAAAAAAGATCAAAGTTTCCGGATCAGTGGGTCTGTGAAACATTGATGGATCTCGTCTTTATCTCTTAGATCAGTCAAGTTTTGGTGGCTTACAAACGTGAAAATAATAGATATGCTAACAGTCGTCGTTTCTGATAGGAATTTAATTGGTGGATAACAGTATTAAATTTATAAAATACAGCAAAACTCACTTGAAACTCTTTTTATCAGGAACTGAGTACCTATGGAAGTGAATAATATGGTCAACGCAATACACAGCTACAAGTAGTCCTTGATAAGCGGTGATAGCAGTTAAATTCTTAGAAGTAAGCGCGATATCCTGGATTGGTTCGAAAGTGCGTGGTTCTAAAAGGCGGATTTTCGACTGACCAATGTCATGAATGAAGAGTTGGTTTTTGTCATCGATGCACAATGCTCCCGGTTTTTCGACTGCAGCAATCATACTTCGGTAGCATATGGTAGATTCGCGAATACTGAACAGCCAAATGTAACCTCGTTTTTGTTCTACGACCAAAAGTTCCGTTATCACATCAATCGTAGTCAGTACCTGTAACCGCTCCTACTTGCCATACATGAATAATGCAGAAGAGATTTCACATTTCAGTAGCATTGAAAAATGCAAAGATCGGGACAATTAAGTGAATCCAAAAATTTTATTCGATACTATATAAATAAACAATAAAACTAAAATGGTAAAATACTTGCTTGTATGTTTGAAAACCTTGTTGTTTGTTTATAGCAAAGTTCCGTCCATTGGCCATCGGTTGTAAGCTCATACAGCGCCGAAAACGTATATCCGGTGACGCACAAATAAATATAACCATTTAATGCAACGCACAAATGGTCTGTAGTAACCGTCTCATTCTCTATCCATTTTGGTCCTTCAATCCTCGAAACGAATTCGAGTTCTTCGTCAAATTTCATCAGATTACGCTTCCATATCGTTTTGTTTCCACTTTCATCTTTTACCATTACGGAAACCTACAAAAACTTAATTACACTTTATTATCCGTCCTTGAAATTTTCTAGAATTTATCATAAACAAATGTAATCCATAATACAAGCTTAAGAATTTATAACACATATATCAATTATCATGTTGTGCCACTAATTATCGGGACTGCCAGAACTGAGAAATGATTATTAGAAGTCAACTCTTACTTAATTGGAATTAAAATGCGAATAATGAAATATGGAGGAGATTAGAAAGAAGAATACTTTCAACAACACGCAAGACCGACCATTATTCGTTTGACAAATCAACATTATTGGAAAGAAAAAAAAAGTCATGGGAATCAGAATAAGAATTGAAAGAGATTAGCTATGGAAAAACACAAGATCAGATTTTAAATGAATTTACCAGGATTTTATTATCTGAAGTGTAAATAGCGGATTGTGGCCATTTCCATTCCGAACTACAAACTTTTTTGATAAGCCCATATTGTACAGAGAAAAGCAGTAAACCGTTGTCTTGATCAGTGACAACAATTTTATCGGTGCTCTGAAGAAACGTGACACTGTTCGGCTGTGATAGATTGTTGTTACTAATATGTGAACTGTCCACTCTTTGCCATTCAGTCCTTTAAAAAACTAAATAAAAAACTATCTAAATAATGACCTAATCCAAAATTATAGTGAAGAACTTGAAATCAGTGTGATATCTCATTTTATTTCTTTCCAGAAGTCATCTGAAAGAGATGTGTTGACTTTTGAGGTTTCTATATGGTAAAAACAACACTTACTGAGATAGATTTCTTTCCAATTTGACGCTCTGGTTCATTCCGTTTCTTTCTCGATTTGCACTGTGTTCGATCAGACGTTGTTCGAGCTTCAACAGTCAGTCTAATAACGTTAGAAGCAAGCTAGCAATAAATTATATGAAATTAGATAAAGGTCACAAAAATATCGAGATCAGTTTCTGAGTATGATGAACAATCCCTAAACAGTATTTTGAAACATAAATTCTGTTGTGAACCAAATTTCTAGTGATGTGCATTAAATCTAGCCTCAGTTGGATACGGAAGATTGAATTTGTAAATAATGTGGCTCAATTCACATTTCAATAAACAGTAACAATGATTCCAGTGCACCGGAAGTTTTTTTTTTGCACTAATAACGAAAAGGGTTGATAGGGCGACTATCAAAAAAAAGTACATATTAAGTCAGTGGATTACCGAATATCAGCCCGTATATAAAATAACCTCTTGTTTTGAAATGATAAGTTGTTCATTTTGTTTCGTAACTTCTTCCATTTTTTCAGCGATCTTTCGCCATTCTTGCTGCTCCTCTTCCAATCTAAAGTAAAACAAAAACAAAAAAAATTTTGTGACTAAAACATTCTCATAGTTTTAATTCCTGCAAAAAAGTAGAACTCTATTGGATCAAAAACTTGAAAATAGGCAAAAGTATGTGACGCATTTTTTTGTAAAATCCAAAAAAAAGCCTACCAAATATATATTAATTCGATAATATTTTTCTTACAACAAGAACAAAGCAGCACCTGAGAAGTGTTTCTTTTTGCTGCCCAGTGATTTGTTCAGATCGGTTGCACAGATCACCAATTAGGTCCATTGTTTGTTTCGCATTATCGTGCAATTTTTTCTCATATTCCGTGATATCAAATTCTTCATTGGAAATAGAATTTCCACTCTGCTTGTTATTTTCGTTAAAGAATTCAACGGATACTTTCTTCTCTTTTCCATCAAAGAATTGAACAGCTATCTCGGATGATATATTGCCATCAGCTGCATTTCTAATCTGGAACTTACTTGAAGATGGTCAATTGAACGCAACCACATATGTGAAATGGTATGAAAGTTGAAGATATGACAAAAACAAAAGTGCAGATAGCAACCGTATGATTATCAGTGATAGTTCGATAAAGTAGATTAAAAAAATGAGGCACAGCCACTACTAATTCTTTTAAATAACATCTGTTAATTAATCAAGATTTCAAGAAACGGCTTAGTAACTATCTGCTCCAATATCATCAACTGATATTCATAATCATGTACTCGATTGTTATGACTATTCAGTAATGTAAGAACTTATGTAAGAAATTTGTTCCAATTTTTTTATAGCTTAGACTTTTTCTACCTTGTATTATTTAAAGTGCTAGAATATCCAATTCTCAATACTTTTTATGCACATTTAACACCAGTGAAAAAAAAACTACTCAAAGCTTTGTTTTAGTCATTACAGAAATTACTTCAAGAAAAAATATGTACACCTGCGGCAAACTAGTAGTGGTGGACAGTTGAGATTCAAATCCATCATTTGGAATTTCTTCCTTAATCCATACAATATTGTCATATTCCATCAGGGAGACGTTCAGATTGGGAACAGATCAGATGTGGATGATGCTATACATTTGAGAACAGGTGTTCCAGACATACCTCCAGCCCGCACTACATGATATTAGCTGTTTCTCTGTCTTCTCCATCTTCTTTTTACATTTTTGCTACTTGAAGAAACATAAGAACGAATCATCTCCTTTTGCTGTAATTTTAACCTGAGTCTTCTACGACATCAAGCTTGAATAACTTTGTATTCTAGCCTAAGGTGGAACGCTAGTTATTGTCATAGTAAATAATACCGAGATCAAGTATTGCGCCAGAAGATTGTCACAGCGTCCCAACTTTTTCGATGTAGTCCTTACTACGAGTTTAAGCTGTATTAATACTTACAAACATAAACCCCTCCAGAAGGTTAATATATCACCACGTCTACTGTCCAAAATAACCATTAATATATGAAATTTAATAAACCCTTAACCGCTCAGTTCAATAGGTCAAACTTCATGATCATTATGGCATGCAACTTTGACCCTTTATCTATGACTGTATTATTTTTCAGGAGTCCCTAATATCGAAATACACCAGGTCTCTTTACCATAACTACTCGAGATCAATAGTTTTCCCAAACCTTAGTACTGACAGTGCAATAGAAACATGCACATCTCCCACTTGATATTGTCGATTTTCAGTTAGCTTAGCAAATAAATCTTCTCTTCCTTTTTTTAGGTTCGATGATCCATGGTTTAGCAAAACCTAACACAGAATGCAAATATGTTCGTATATCCTGTCACCAATTCAAAGCATTCAGATATGTTCAACCACTTTATATAACAACCCAAACAGCTAAAATTGTTCTCCCACAACATACTAACATTACATATAGAGTCGCTCTACATAGCAGCTCCTTCTTGCATGGCACTCCTTAAAAAATGTAATTATTAACCGCTGTAATCATTCGTTAATAATTACACACTTTTTTAGTTGAAATTCGCGTCCAATCAATGAACATTAGTTACAAAAGTGTAAAAAATATTCAGAAGGATAAGAATAACCAGACAGTAATTTATAATGTTATGACGGAAAGAATTATATGGAAATTTGTTTGGAAAAGTGCAATAAGTGAACACCTTTCCACATAAATCATTTAAGAAAGCATATCGAGCAATATCTAATCTAAATATTGCGACAACCATCTGAAACCTTCCCCGTATCCTTGACGCCTTAAAACCGAGCACATAAAAATTTCCATTGGTCTTGATGATATATCCATTCGCGAAATTTGTCCCTAAATAATATCTGAATAAATCTAGCGAACTTAACAAATATTAGTTTAAACGTACTACAGAATATATTCAGGAAACCTGGCTCAGTGTTACAGTATATTAAGTTGTAAAAATTTTCCCCGATTAGTAAAGATCAAAAAAAATTTTTTTGGAACCATTAGCTTGAATCAGACAACTTAATCAAACGTAACACAAAATATAGTGAAAAAATTTGACGTGATAAGGATATAAAAAATATATAAAAGGGGTGACGAACAATGAATACTGAAAGTGTACTCTCACACAGTGTCTACTTAAAATAAGCTGCAATCTCTTGTGTTAGAAATAAAACCAATAAATTTGTACGAACGAACTTTTCCAGTGGTCAAATTCGATATTCCCAAGTGCCATTTCAGTTGGTCTTCTCCTAATGCATTTGGTTTATCAATCTTATTTCCGAGAATCAGAAGAGGACAAGAAGCCACTTGCTCATCGCTTAATAAACTTTCGAGCTGAAAGTACAAAAAAGTCAAGGCATTACAGCCGATTCAGAGCATAAAGTGGTTGTTAATGCATCAACTTAACAATTTTTTGCAACGACTTGATTAAACAATACCTCACGCCTACTTTCTGCAATCCGTTCAACATCAGCACAGTCCACTAAAAATACAATAGCGTCTACAGCTGGAAAATAATCTTTCCAAACACGTCGTGCTGAAAATGTTTCATTATTTCAATTCTGTTAGATTCAGTGAGATAAATGCTGCTGATCTCATATAGGCGCTCATATTTAAAATGAGTATATGAATGTTCATCGAAATGCTTCTACATAATAATTGCAATTTATGGCAAGAGGTTACCGTATGACGAACACGAACTTAAGACCAAAGCAGTTTTAAAATGAATTATCTGTGTCATAAAAACTGTATTATAAGTAAAAAAAAATTTCGCCGATTTTTAGATTATATAAGGAAGTTACCAAATTAACCTTGTTCGTGTCCACCAAGATCAAATGTTGTGAAGCGAATACCGCCCAGTGAAAGTTCTTCAGAAGCTAAAAGAGTATCTCATTAATATACTATGAACTGAAAAGTGTTGATGGAACAGGAAAAATAATCAAAACTCAGTATGCATAATGTCTGTGAACTTTAAATTATCGAGCATGAATATCCTGTAAACATTACATCTGAAGGAAATTTTTTCCCTTCTACCCTCTCTTTTTCAATATTTTGCAAGTCTTAGGAGCGTAGATCAGTTCCTTATATCTTAGCGTATTATTTTCACAATGAGCAAAGCGTAATATTTCTCAAATATATGTCAAGATGATGTTAAACACTGAAGTTACATGTGTGTGCAAAAAAATGACCCATTATCAGTAGTACAAAAGCATAGAATGAAAAGATAATTCTGATACTTCACAAGAAACAACTTACTTGGATGAAGCGTTGGAACATGCTGAGCCATACGATCATCTTTCAACATATGAAGAAGTGTCGTTTTGCCAGCATTATCCAGTCCCAAGAACACTAATTTACCATTTTTCTTAGTCAAACCTGTAGACTTATATCAACTAAAACATTAAATTCAAACTAAGGATAGATGTTGCAAACTTGGAAATTATTGCATGTTGTCCAGTTCGAAATATATATATAGGTCATACGTTTTATATAAACGCTGACACAAAAGAAAAATGCACAGTAGGGACATAAATGCTAACACAAAAAAAATGCTCAATAAACTTCGGGGACTTTTCTTGATATCTTTTATTTACAATTCATCCCAATTTCACTGAAGGATCAGGACCACATTATACTTCATACTAGCAGAACAAATGTATAAAATGATGTACTTACCGAGATAATTAAGCATGCCGGACACCCAATCCCACAACCAAGACATTTCGAGAATTCTGTGGTGGTCCCACGACCTTACCGTTTCAGTGCTAAAAAAACACCAGAATTATACCAGCAAAAACAAATATAATCATTAGGACAGAGTTCACGCGTACAGATATCATTAAGCAAACATACTGTAGGAAATATTGCTGTGACTACATATACCGGGTGATCTACCGCGTTACATCTCCCGATCGTTCCTGTGAATTTTCATAATATAAAACGGCTGTGAATATACTAACACTAACAGCAAACCAATAGCTATTCCAAGAAACTCTTCTCAAAAATCTCATCCTTCCAATAATTGCATTGTTGGAATATAATTCATTCATAATATAACTATTAACATTTACTTTGAAAATGTTTCTCGGCGAAACTTATTGATTGTAGCAAACTTTATTTACCAGCAATATAAATCTGACCCTTCAACTCTATTTATCATTTATTAACGTTCCAAACAATCTCGCCAACTCCATGCCATTCACCATCACCTCCTTTCATGAATACTTTGCAACAATCAACACCACAACGACACGTACGACCAATGTGCGTACTATTACTGTCACAACACTTTGAGAGCTCACTCATTATTACAGCTCAATAGTTGTAAGTTTATCATTGTCATATTTAGTGTGGTGGTGGGGGTTTGGCTGTTAAAGCTTTGAAGAGATTAGAATTTCTAAGAAAATATTGATGAAAATAGTGAGCTGAAGGGGAATACATACTGTAAGCTCAATGGTCACTGTTAAAAGCAGATGCTAGAAAACTTTTAGATGGAAAAGGACACGGAAGGCCATGACATCCTGGAGGAGTATAGCGTGGATGTACTGATATTAGAGTACATGTATTGGCAGTTATTTTACAATTGTGCTAATTCGCTAAAATATGCTTTTGCTCTGTTTGAGAATCCTTCACGTAGAATACTGTTGAGGAGGTTGAGATAGCTAAACAAGACATTTTAATAATAGCGAATGGCATATATAAGGTATTATGAATCACATAGAACTAAGAGCAAATACGTTTGAAATTGGAATTATAAGTAGTGTGTAGATTCTTATGTTACTGAGTTAATATGAAGTGAAAATGAGGATGAAATGATTTATATTAATTATTTTGTATTATAACTTGAAAACAAATAGATACTTTTTATTGCAGATTGTACAGTCAGATGAAATTTTCATTTCCTGGCTTCTATTAAGAAGTGATTTGTTGCTGCGAAATGGGTGATAACGTTCCAACATGTTTCAATTGTCAGAATAAGCTGGTTTTGGATGAGAGCGTTTTCGAATGCTTTGAGGATGATCAAAATCCGTTTTTAACTGATGTATCAATTCATCTAATTTGTTTCAATCGGTTTATAACCATTTTTACTATGGTATTGAATACACTGATTTGTCAGAAATTTCACTGTCCTGGGAATGCGAATTCGCTGAATGTAAATGGGTAATACGTGCCGTATTTTTTTCCAGAATGATCCATCGCTTTGCGTTCAGGAAGGTGCTGCAGCGGAAACGACAGGAAATTTATATGATGTAATAAGCAGTTCAAATTCAGCTTTAAAGGGACCCATGTGTGAGGTAACCAATCATACCAAGGTTGTGTTTTATAAAATTGGTTCCTGGCATGTCTGATCTCACCACTGAATGAAATTCAGGATTGTACAGAACAACTGCTGCTGGGGATGGATCAGCATTTAAAAGAATTAGATGAAGAATGTGCACAGTACCGTGAACTGCTTGATTCGCTGAAAGAAGGAGGTGATGCTCGCTTGATGGACAGAAACATCGTAGCTGCAAAACTTGCTGCTATGAAGGTGGCACAAATCTGTTGTTTATTCTGCAGGATCAGATAGTTGTAATTGTATTAGCTTTGAGATTGCTGTAGAACTGTCGTACTTCAAGAATATCTTTTTAGAATAAAGAGAAATTCAAAGTATGTGATTATTTTTATTTTTTACTGTAGAGTGAAGAAGCTTCTTTGTTGGGCGAATCGAAAAAATTGGAAGCTGAAGAAGCCAAATTGGACGCGGAATTGAAAAAAAAGAAGAGTGAATTATATGCTGAGAATGAATCTGCAGAATTGTTGTGGCGAGTATTTCGTGACAATCACAGGTTTTTGCTTCTATTCCTCTAGTTTATAAGAAAATCTTGTTGAGTGCGTATTAGGAGAATATAGAAAGAAGGAAGAGAATGTTGTGTATCACTTTATTATCACTTTACTGGAATTATTTCCTTTGTGTATATCATTTAGTGAAATTATTTCCTTCACCTTTATTTTTTTTGTGCGTTGTTTCATATTTGTCCGTCAACGATATCGACCACTGTTTAAAAAATAATGATGAAATTGAAAATCTTAGACTTCCTTCCACATTTCATCACGTCATGATATACATTTGAGGGCATTCAAGAAGTTTTTCTTCTAACTTCTGGTAAACAAGAAAGGGGAAATTGTGTAAGTCAGGCTATTATTTTGAGGTTTTTGTCTATTTAATCCACGTTCGAACTTATTGTTTTAAAAGTGATGAAGATGCTAATTCTATGGTTTGCCATATGAATAGTTAAGGCAGTTGATCAGAATGGAAATGAAGGAGCAAGATTTAGAAGCTGAAGTGCACTGTTTGAAAAGTCAACGTGACAGACTGTCAAAAATCAACGTGTTAAATACAGCATTTCATATTTGGAAACAAGGAAGTTTCGGTACAATTAATGGTTTTCGTCTTGGTCAACTGCCACATTCGCAGGTTGAATGGAGCGAAATCAATGCTGCGTGGGGACAGGTGGCTTTGCTGATCAATGTAAGTGTTCTTGACGTTTGACATTTTTCCCTGCATGATTATTTTCTGCTAGTTTTTTCTCCTACTTTTGAAAGACTTGAGAACTGGTGTTTCAGACTTTAGCAGATTGTCTAGAAATCCAGTTCACCTTGTATCGTATTGTGCCAGTTGGCAGTCATTCATTTGTCCAGTGCTTGGATACCGGGGCTGAATTACCGCTTTTTGGCAGTGGTGGTTTTAAACCTTTTGGACAAAAGAAATTCGATGAAGGCATTTGTGCTTTTATGGAATGTTTCTGTCAGTTGCAGAGACATATTGAACGTGCGCAGGTGAAAATGTTACACTTTGTATTAATTTATTATTAGCATTACTTGATGTTTTTGTTCCTCAGCATCCTTCTGTCAAATCATCATTTTGAATGTGAGCCAACGTATTTTAGCAATTTCTGCGTAACCATGAAGGGTATGCGGATATAATACCTGTATACCGTTAATGGAAACGTACAAAGCTTCTTATATGTCACTGAATACATTACGCGTTGTAAGATTAGTGGTGATTTAACAAAGAAATCACCAACGAGTGGAAGGAATAATGATAATAAGTGGATAAACTACTGCGAGTCTACCCGCTTATCACTTCTGCTTTATCGCGTCTACTCCTCCAATCGTGTGCCTCATTTGTCTTCATGAGAATAGATGAAAACATATGCAGTTTGATTGAAATCCCTTATATTACAAGTCATTTAAATCTTGAATGGCAAATTAAATTGAACTAGTTTTAGTTTCGATTCCCTCACCGAATGTACAGAGAACATATTGAGGACAACAAAATGGAATATTCTGTTAAAATGCAGTTTAACGCCGAAGAAAGGTGGACAAAAGCGATGAAATGTCTTCTGATCAATTTTCGTTGGGCGATTTCTTATGTTGTACATTCAAAAATATTGCGAACTGAGGTAGTTTTCTCCTAGTGTCCCTTAGTACCATAGATATGTTTGTACCATTTCATCCTAGTTTAGTTGAAATGTTCTTGTTCAGTTTCTTGTTTCCTTACGGTTCGCAGGTGATCTGTTTCATGCAAACAAATACAGAATCTAATATCGAGGATGATAATTGTCGTTTGGAAGAACATTTATCATAGCAACAGTCTTTCGGTAAATAATGGCCTCATCATTTTTAGTGTGCTGTCTGCAGTTTCTTGCTCGTTCTCGTGGTCTTGACTTTTATACAACTTTCATTGTTACAGTACTAATAAACTTAAAACTTTATCATAGAAGCCTCTCTGAGATTTGATCGATCCATATGTGATTTACACTGCGCTGTCACTTCTAGAAAAGCATGATATATAGCTGCCAAAACTGGGAAAAAAGGAGATAAATAATAGAGCTTTGTGCAACTTCAACTTTAATTCAATTAAAAGCAAGAAATATTAAATCCGTTCCACAAATCAGCAGTAAGCCAACCGGTAAAAGTGCGAAGGGTTTTTAGAATCACGATATATCACCGTACTACAGGACCATTCAACATATATTTAACCAAATTGATCACAGCAAATTACGAAACATTCAACCGCCATATGAAATATTTCCATTGTGCAAAGATGTCATAAAACTGTCTGAACTTTCCAAAGGCCGTCGTTCAAATGGTGTAGGTTTTCAATGCCAATACCCTGAAAAACATTAATTTATTGAGATGTTGGGTTAAACGTACGTTCTTTTTTTTTTCATTGCACAAGAAATTAAATTTTACCTTATTCACTGTCAGTATTTCTTCTGCAGACATCTTTGTAAGACCTATCGCCAGTGCATGCTTTTTTCCTTCCGCCATAAGAGCTACCACCTGGAATTCGAAATCATATTTTTTAAGAGCAAGAAACAATTTAGTGTAATATGTAAATATGTTCGGAATGGAAAATTGACGAACTAATGGAACATTAGTATATAGAAGTTTGCCGCATTATGTTGAAATTTACCATCACTCATGTACGCAAAGGGATTGCTCTACTGAAGCATGGAGATGCCATAGGAAAAAAAGCTCTCTTTATGGAGTTTTAAGAAATATACAAGAGATACGTGCAAAGTAATATGCATTCAAAAAGATCGTACACTGTTTTCGGGAACATCTATATTCAACTTGGCACCTGGACTTGTTAAACCACGACACATGATTTGAGATCCATTGAGGACAAACTTGATGGCACCTTTATCGACCTAAAACAGTTAAATAAAAACCAAGTCATAAATCTCAAAAAATGCTATTATTCATCCCAGTACCAATCTTAAAAGCGAACTAGCTGAACTTCGATGCACCAACCAGTGACGTAAGAACGGTAAATCATATAATAAGAAAACAAAGGCAACATCAATTATTTATATTTGCATGAAATCAGTGCTGGTTTCAGTGGTACTTGCGTAACCTATCTCAAATACAATAGAAATATGCCAACAGCTAAGACAAGGAGAACAAAGCTTCCAAAGTTTTAAAGATATTTAAATCATCAACCTTTTCATGAGGCAAAATAAAAGGATACTGATGAAGGAGACGAAGGGTAGGAAAATATGACACATCTCTCGGTTTGATAAACAGTATATTCCCGTCACAATCAGCAATGAGTTCGACATGCTCTGAAAATATATATTACATTAGTAAAACAAGTCATGTTGTCGATGAGTATTTTCTCATGATAAACGATGAGGACCTTCCCAAATCAACCAAAAACATGGTTCAAAATGTGTCTCAAACAAAATCTCAAAATTCATTGTACAAAACTGAAATAAACCTTTGCACTTGATCAGTTTAAAACTGTCTTTTTTAGGTAATATATCGTTAATATAGTCATTTAGCAATGGCAATTGCTCTAGGATTTTTGATCGTATCAATTTCTGAAATAAAACCAAGTGATTCTAAAACTTTCGAGAAAGTCACAGCACATCAATGAATGTAATTCCATAAACACTACCTAAACTTTAGCACTGAGCATTCTATAACGTTGGAGACCGGCTGTCATACATGCAGCATCTAATAAGCTACAACATTCAGAAAACTGACATGTGAAATATACAACATTATTTCGAGATATTCTGAGATTCTACACACTCTTAGATAATAAAGTGAATTGAAAAATTCGATTTGAACCTGAGCTGATGACTTTAACTGCTGAGTACCAATTATGTCTTCTTTCTCGTCGAACTTCCTGAACATTTTATCGGAATATGAACATAGGAAATTAAACTGTTCCTGAATATCCGTTAATTACACTCTGAAGAATGAAACCCATTAAGAACAAAGACTAAAAATATTTGTAATCGAACATACTAACTCGGGATACTGCAGTACAGAACTACAGCAGATATTAATATAAATCAATTGATGTATGCAAATAATCCTATTTGTAAACTCAATAAAGCTATAAAGAAGAATGAACTCAAAAATGTAAAATGGATGGCGAGTAAAGTAATCACGCAAATAAAAACAGGAATTCCATCAGTTAGAAATTTTGTCTACAGCATTTAGAAAAATGACGGTAATTGATGGAAATATTTTTTTTCCTTAAAAAAATTCATGGAAAGTTCAAAACATAGTACATAAACGATGATTATTGCCAAGTATATGTTCAGCATGGAAAAGCATATAACTCTGAATGACACGCATTTCCATCTAAACATAAATTTTTATCAACCTAAAAAAATGAACAACAATATGCACAGAAATGTACGTTAATATATCACTTTTCTTCCGCTTCAGAAATACGCACCCATTCATTCTGGTTTTCCTTCCATAACGAAACCTGCAAGTGGGGCATCTAAAGTATTCCATTATTATCTCAGACATCTAACAGTATTCAGTAGGGGTAACTAAAATCTAATATCTCTTCAAAGGAGATCATGTTTTAACTCTGTTAATTGTAAACAAGGAAAAACTGAAAATGTTTCTCGTCAAAAAATTCAAATTTCAATGATTACCTCATTGTCGCCACCAGATATCGCAAGAACGGTAGCACAGAGAGACCAACTAACATGCCACAAAATGTTATCAAAGACAGCCAGTTCTTGAGCAGACCACTGTCGTTGATCAACATTCGAACAGCGCCAAATTATCGCTTTCCTGTCCTAAAGGGACACAAGCTAATACGTGGAATATTCCAAAATAATACTATTTTATCAAATCTAATCTTTATTAAAAAGATGGAAACAAAGTACCTGTCCACATGAAGCAATTGTATTAACGTTATGAGCAGCTATTGGAGCCCAAGCGACATCACGTACCCAATCAGTGTGTCCTTCTAAAGCAATTTCTAATTCCCACTCCCCATCTTTTCTTTCTCTAAAAATAGACCATATTGACAACTACTTTATAATGCTACGATACTAACCTCCATAATTATTTCATTCCGGCGAAACAAATGTAAATCCTTTTTGCTCTTCGGAAAGGAACATATCAATGTGAAGAATTACTTGGAAAATTCTTTAATCGACGATAACAATGATGATTTGATAATAAAACTTTACGAACCTCCATATTTTCACAAAATTATCATTGCCACCAGAAGCCATTCGTTTATGCATGAGGTGTCCATCACTTTGAACAAGTGAAGTTGAATACACTGCAGGAGCCCAGGATACTGCATTACAACCCTGAAATACATGTGATACTCCATACCCTATACAACTACACGAAGAAAACGAAGCAAGGAACAAATACCATTAAACCATTCCTTATATGTGAATCATGCGATCTCTAAATTCTTTCACTTTGTACATCCATTTTGCAATTTCGTCTGCATTCAACAAATTCGCCACTTGGCTTTCACGAATATCTATATAACATACCGAGCTACTGTTAATATTATAAATAGGTCATTCAAAAATAAACTACACTTTCCTCCTCAAAAAAGATCTGTATAAGTGTATAAGATTCACTGTGTCTGATTCAAAACCTGGAGTATTTACAATACCTGTTCATGGGCTTTAGAAATAAGTTGATGTGTCCAAATTTTTGCCTTGTTGAAACTCAATACGGATACTGAAGTATCAGTAGATGCGCAAGCTAACGTAAGACCAAACTGGTAAGGTGCCCAACTTATTGAATTAACACTTGCATCGTGATGGTTCCATTCATAAATTTTTTGCCATTTTCCAGCAATCTCCTTCCAAATGATAACTCGTCTATAATTTCACACAATTTCAGAGGAAAAAATACAGAAAAAGTAAGCAATAAATTAAATAGTGATGATTCATTAAAACGATAGTCATTATTGAAGTGATCACATGTTACACACACTGGAACGAAAATCCATATGAGCACATAACCGCTGAATTTCATAAATCGTAAACAGTGGCAAAATGAAATTGACGGAATGAAGGTAATTGACATGTTCGGAACAATACGATGTGCACTGAAGTGCGCACTCATATTTCTTTCTTAATTAATTGCTAACATTGTAAACCACAACAGGAATATGCGACTTAGTTTCTTACTTGTCATATGAACATGAGGCTAAAACACTATCGAATTTGGGATGCGCCCAAGAAACTTGCCACACTGGACCAGTATGGCCGTTTAATTCAGCTGAGGGATACGTTTGTCCCGACGGTTTTAACTGAAATAAATTATTTCAAGAAATAGATAAGATCTGTATAGAAAATTAAATATGGTTCGAGTAAGATCAATCATTCCCGCTTGCTAATTTTCTCACTTAGTCAAATATTTTCTTAGCTCCAAAACATCTCTACAACCGATCTTCAAGAACCAACTATTTATGCAAAAAATCACATCAGTACAACGAACCTCAAATATTTTAATCAAATTATCACTGGAGCAAGTAGCAAGCCGAGTACCATAATAATTCATTTGAGCGTCATGCTAGAAAGAAAAGATTTTCTAGGGAAAACAATAAAACTCAAAAGAAATAAATTAGTGAATATATACGGTGATTATTGATGGTAACTTCTTTTCCCATACGTTTCGAACAGTTCAGTTCTTATCCTGTCCACTTACCACATGCTCTATACCAAAGATTAAAGCGAGGAAAAATATAATCTCCCAGTAAAACTCTCAGGTTACGTCTCAACAAGATCAAAAAGTAATTCCTCAAAAGTTCAAGCATAGCGGCTAACTGGGTAAAAAATCCTACTGGAAGGTCAAAACGGTTCATATAACTTCTGGATTATTTATTGGATTACCGTAATAGCGAATGCTGTGTACTGCTATTCGTAAAGAATAGCATTAAAGACCTAATTAACTAGTCATGATGTATTAAGCCCTTCTACATAGACATAATGACAAAGCAAAACGTGTGCACATTGAACTTACAATAGTAAGGCGATGGGCTGTATCAAGTTTTGATACGATTGTAACCTGAAATAAATGCAAGTTAAAACAATGAGCCATATCAGTAATACAAAAATAACTTCTACCGAAATATTATCAGTAAGTGATCATAAAATACAATCTCTGCTGCAATTCTATATGTGACTAAATAAAATAGTTAATACTAACCATAATTTTTCGATCGCCTGTTGTTGAGAGCAAAATAAGTGCTAAACAAATATGCCAACCTGTAAAGAAATTCTTTGTGTAAAATGGAATACAACAGAGAAAACTCAATAATTTTATCCTACCTAATCAAATTCTGAAGCAAATCCAAACAGTATAACTCATTCACCACCATTTACCGAAATAGTTGATAATCCCTATTTGAGCAATTGATGTGTTGGCATGGGCCTATTCCACAATGAGTTGTCTTTAATCTTTAAGAGAAGGGCCCCCGAAGGGACGGAGCCATCGTAGTTCCAGCTTCCCATGCTTTATGGTCAATTATAATGATGGATGATTTCAAAGGTCATGTATTATATGCATATCTGCAATTACTCCGTATTTCTATTCAAAATTCTTAAATAAAAACATTCGCAGACGCTAAATCTAGTTTACTGTTTCATTATGCCGCACCTTGGAAAGCATTTTTTTAGAAAGTTGTTGGATTGTTTAAAAAATAAGCTTGACAGATTGATTGACAGTTCATCCAAGGCTAAATAAGTCTTTGTCATAATGACATTATTCGAGATGCGATATGATCCGATATGACTTGAAAGAAAATATATAATAACGATAACAAATAGTGGGATAATTGTTGCTGGCTTAAACTATTGTAGATGAGCTGTGAAGTGGTGGGAAAAAAAAACCATTCTGCGCCATTAGATTTGGTGCATTGAAATCATTTATGGAGAACGGACCTCCAATTTTTTTCTACTACTTGAATTTGTAATAGGTTATTTGTCATAGCAATAAATGAAATTGTGGATGACAGATTTATTGTCTTACTATCTTATTGAAGAAGTTTTGAAAGATAGTGAATAAAGATAAGTTGTTAGGGAAATGTTATGGTTAATATAAAATAGGATCTTTATTCAATCGAAATATTTTTGACTGAAGCAAGTATCTATACCCACGGATTAGTCATAATAGATATAATATCGCTGTAAGAAGAGGACAAGGTGATTGCTGCTTACGTCGATACAAATACCAGTGGTACCGCTGGCAATGTTCGATCATGCCGCTCGGACCATAGTTAAAAAAATGGGACAAAGAAGTTATTTATTTTATTTCAGCGATGACACAAGAAGCCAGTGGTAAAGAAGAGAATTGGAAACTCATAAATTCTGTGCAGGTGCCACCTCTCCGTAATTTTCGCGAATTCCTTGGTGACATGTCGAGATTTGAAGTTAGTTCTCATCTTTGTTCATTAGAAGCCTGTGCTATCGTTTGTTGAGAAAGATCGCTAGGTTGCTCTTTTTTTCCTTTCTTCGGAAGTTAATTAACTAGTAATATGTCCTGTTGCTAGCATGTCTGCTTATTAATCTTTTTTGGTCAAAGCTAAGTCTAGTAAGCCATAGTATGTCAAGTGTAATAGCAAATTATAATGAAGTATGTTTGAGCTAAAACGATGTTCTCCAGTATTCCATTTCGAGGCTTCGCTACTTTGATCTTTACCGTCCGTCGCCTCATGCCACTTCGTTGCTCTTCATCTTATCTCGTTATTTTTCCAACTCGTCACAGCTAAAATACACTCATTTTTGTTGTGAAACCTTTCCTTCTATAAACACATTTTTATTCCACGCAAAATCCGTGATAGTGATTTGATTGCAGATTCCACCATTTCGTGATTTGGCAAAATGGAATAATCGTATGCTGAGCAATTTGTTATATTATCAAACAAATTATTTTGCTTTTATGATACTTATCATATTGATTTGTGCATCAATACAATTACGTGACGTTCTTATTGGATTGCTTGCTATCATATCTGTGGCTGCTGTACTCATATTTTCGCTTTCGTCCAATCCTAAGATCGTACAGGTAGGCAGGCTACTTCTGTTTATTCTGTAAGGGTGGGTTAGGCAGCTAGTATTTGCAGTAAAGAAACCAGTAAAAAAGCTTGTACCTTTTTTGAATTTGTTTCTGTCTTAAATATGCAGATTTTTTTAATATTGGTTTGTTTCCACTTACGTTTCGGTTAGTTTTCTAATTTTTAAGCATATAAATTTGGCGAAATATGAACTTTCTGGCGATTAATGACGATAAATGATAACATTAGAAATCGTAGTTTTTTTTTTCAGGCACGTCACGACCACACATTCATTACGTTAACTGCTATGTTGCTGTCATTTTATTTTTTTGTTTATGCTATAGTTCCAGTGGTGACAGTACTTTTTACATTCTCACTTCCGCTGTTGTTAGTTTTGGTGCATGCATCAACTCGGCTTAGAAGCCTTAAAGTTAAGATCAATCATCAACTGGAAAGAGTGGGTTTGAAACATACAGCTATGGCCTATTTGCTAGAGCGATCCGGTATAGAATTGAAAATATGAAGGTCTTTGTTTTTTTAAAAAAATATGAAATTTTTCAGTTGGGATTTACGGGTTTTTTCCTCATAAGTTGTCATTTTATCCTTTTTTTGCTGTTGTTAACCAAATTTTTTCATATGATATTTGTTTTAAATTCAAATTTCTTGCTCTTCCATTTGCACACAGCTATTATTAAATTCTAGGTTTCTCTAGGTCATTTGCAAGATATTGTCACAAAACTTTGTTTTCTAAATAGAACCTTTTGTTGTTAACATTTCTGCATTGTTCAACTCAATTTATTTTATTTTTGAGGCTTATTAGGTAGTTTTTTGTACCATAGCGAATACAAAGCACTGGAATGG